>CAXDIG010000282.1:0-62000 GCA_963989225.1 Dromius quadrimaculatus | reverse complement strand
ATCACCATCACAAGAAGATGCTTGTCGCATTACACTCAAATAATAATCCAAGAAATTTAATGATTCTAAATAATTGATGATGTCATCTAAGTGATTAGTATTTTTAAATATATTGCGAATAGATGTATCACTTAGATAAATTTGATTATTCTGTGATTCAATTATCATAATTCTATCATTTTCTATAACATCAAATAATAATTTATGATTTGAAATCGAATATGATTCAACAACTGAAAGTACCCTCAAAAATCCTATAATAATATTATAGCACCTAAGAAACTCATACCAGTCAAGTCGTTTAAAATCGACGAACTTGTCAATTCTACTATTGTATATTCTAATAATAGTTTCTAAATTGTCTGTTGGATCAAATCCAATGTGTATCCAAATATTCGTATTTAGCAAAAATCTATGTTCCATAATCAATCTAGATTTGACGAAACCTCTAGAGAGTGCTAAGTCAAATTCATATGGACCCTCCACTACTTCTTCAAGGACTTGTGCTTCTGCTTGTTCTGCATTATTCTCAAGAAGAGGAACTTCATTTAATATTTCTTTATTTTTATTCATATTAGTTTTTCTTTTTGTTTTTGTTGCCAATGCATCATTTTGATTGATATGCTTGCAGGATGGTTTCGTATGAAGTGGATACTTTCTTTTCTCCATATTGTTGTCAGTATTTTCATTCACTTGCTGTAAATGAATATTTTTTAAAAAATTTCTCTTGAAAAAAATAATTGAAATTACTTACCATTTCTGTCATTTATAGATAATAGTTTTTTTCTTGGAAGATATAATAATAGAAAACTGAATAGTTTGTATCACTTGGAGTTTCAAACTCATACTGAATGTACTATGCAAAAATTTTTCTACATATATAAATAAGACATTGATAACCTCAAACATGGGATCACAAGTGATGCAGATAAAACATTGCATCCGTTAATTATTGTGAAACAAAAATAATTAATCCAAAGTCTAAAATTTATGATTTGAGGAGTGGAATATTTATGCGGATAAAACATTGCATCACTCAATTATTGTGAATCAATTGCAAAAATTGGTTAATAGAATATTCTGATTTTTTTTTTCCCTACTAGCTAATTTATTGAATGATAAATTGCGCTACTCATAATATAAAGCTCCATCTTAATATTTACTTCAATATGTAGTTCGTCTAGTGAATAATAGATAGCGTCACACACAAGAATAGAAATCTTTTTTATTAAACGCTAGTTAGTCTATTGAATAATAGGTGACACCATTCGTCACGCAACTCAAAAAGATGGCGTTACTGGTAAATGTATAAATAACGTCACAGAGACCTTTTTATCTACGTCAATTAGTAGTTCATTTACTGGAAAAAAGATAGCGCCACACACAAAAAAGAAATCTCTGCATTTAACGTTAGTTGACGTTATTATTGTCATTCATGGTACAGAGATCTATCACATCAATTAGTAGTTCATCTAGTGAATAATAGATGGCGCCACACGCAAAAAGAGAAAAATAGAAATCTTCTCCATTCAACGCTAGTTAGTCTGTTGGATGATAGGTGGCGCCACTCACCACTGCTCAAAAGATGGCGCCACTCGTAAATGTTCTGATAACGTCACCGCTGTTTAGATAACGTCACTGCTCGCGTTTTCTTTGAAATCTTAGATTGTTATCTGAGCCAGAATCGGTGTTACATAGCTACTCCTATCGAAAAAAAATCATATTCCGTGTTTTCAGAGCGCTATCTGCAGTTTTATGAAGTTTGAAATAAGTCAAAATTACCACAGTCTGAGCAGTTTCAAAGTATCGCAAATCACATAAATCTGTCCAATACAACAACATACGCATGAATCCGTCCCCAAATGCACAAAATTTTGCGTTTCCAGCAAGTTATCAGCGTTTTTTCCGAGTCTCGTTGAGAAATTTTTGATTATGTAAATCTGCTTAGAAGCAAGATTTTGCTTCAAAAGTGCTTCATATGGCAGAATTCAGCACCAAATACATCATATTTCGTGCTTTTAGAGTTCTATTTGCAGTTTTACAAACTTTGGAATAAGTCAATATCACGCTTTTCCGCGCAGATTTTCACAATCAAAAAGTTCATATTCCTATTCAGGACCTCATAATATGTATGAAACTATCGACAAAAACATCATATTTCGTGATTTCAGAGCGCTATCTGCAGTTATATGAAGTTTGAAATAAGTCAAAATTACCACATTCTGAGCAGTTTCAAAGTATCGCAAATCACATGAATCTTTCCAATACAACATAATAAGCATGAATCCGTCCTCGAATGCACAAAATTTTGCTTTTCCAGCGAGTTATCAGCGTTTTTTCTGAGTCTCGTTGAGAAATTTTTGACTCTGTCAATCTGCTCAGAAGCAAGATTTTGCTTCAAAAGTGCGTTATATGGCGAATTCTTGCACCAAATACATCATATTTTGTGTTTTTAGAGTGCTATTCACAGTATCACAAACTTTGGAATAAGTCGAGATCACGCTTTTCCGCGCAGATTTTCACTATCCAACTTTTCATATTCCTATTCAGGACCTCATATTATGTATGAATCTATCGACAAAAACATCATATTTCTTGTTTTCAGAGCGCTATCTGCAGTTATATGAAGTTTGAGATAAGTCAAAATTACCACATTCTAAGCAGTTTCAAAGTATTGCAAATCACATAAATCTATCCAATACAACATAATACGCATGAATTCGTCCTCAAATGCACAAAATCTTGCGTTTCCAGCGAGTTATCAGCATTTTCTCTGAGTCTCGTTGAGAAATTTTTGACTCTGTAAATCTGCTCAGAAGCAAGATTTTGCTTCAAAAGTGCGTTATGTGGCAGAATCTAGCACCAAATACATCATATTTCGTGTTTTTAGTGTGCTATTTGCAGTTTTACAAACTTTGGAATAAGTCGAAATCACGCTTTTCCGCGCAGATTTTCACAATCAGAAAGTTCATATCCCTATTCAGAGCCTCATAATATGTATGAATCTATCGACAAAAACATCATATTTCTTGTTTTCAGAGCGCTATCTGCAGTTATATGAAGTTTGAGATAAGTCAAAATTACCACATTCTAAGCAGTTTCAAAGTATTGCAAATCACATAAATCTATCCAATACAACATAATACGCATGAATTCGTCCTCAAATGCACAGAATCTTGCGTTTCCAGCGAGTTATCAGCATTTTTTCTGAGTCTCGTTGAGAAATTTTTGACTCTGTAAATCTGCTCAGAAGCAAGATTTTGCTTCAAAAGTGCGTTATGTGGCAGAATCTAGCACCAAATACATCATATTCCGTGTTTTTAGGGTGCTATTCGCAGCTCCATAAACTTCGGAATAAGTCGAAATCACGCTTTTCCGCGCATATTTTCACAATCAAAAAGTTCATATTCCTATTCAGGACCTCATAATATGTATGAATCTATCGACAGAAACATCATATTTCGTGTTTTCAGAGCGCTATCTGCTGTTATATGAAGTTTGAAATAAGTCAGAATTACCACATTCTGAGCAGTTTCAAAGTATCGCAAATCACATAAATCCAACCAATACAACATGATACGCATGAATCCGTCCACAAATGCACAAAATTTTGCGTTTCCATCGAGTTATCAGCGTTTTTTCTGAGTCTCGTTAAGAAATTTTTGACTCTGTTAATCTGCTCAGAAGCTAGATTCTGCTTCAAAAGTGCGTCATATGGCAGAATCTAGCACCAAATACATCATATTTCGTGTTTTTAGAGTGCTATTTGCAGTTTTACAAACTTTGGAATAAGTCGAAATCACGCTTTTCCGCGCAGATTTTCACAATCAAAAACTCCATATTCCTATTCAAGACCTCATAATATGTATGGATCTATCAACAAAAACATCATATTTTGTGTTTTCAGAGCGCTATCTGCAGTTATATGAAGTTTGAAATAAGTCAAAATTACCACATTCTGAGCACTTTCAAAGTATCGCAAATCACATAAATCTATCCAATACAACATAATACGCATGAACCCGTCCTCAAATGCACAAAATTTGCGTTTCCAGCGAGTTACCAGCGTTTTTTCTGAATCTCGTTGAGAAATTTTCGACTCTGTTAATCTGCTCAGAAGCAAGATTTGCTTCAAAAGTGCGTTATATGGCAGAATCTAGCACCAAATCCATCATATTTCGTGTTTTTAGTGTGCTATTTGCAGTTTTAAAAAATTTGGAATAAGTCGAAATCACGCTTTTCCGCGCAGATTTTCACAATCAAAAAGTTCATATTCCTATTCAGAACCTCATAATATGTATGGATCTATCGACAAAAACATCATATTCCGTGTTTCCAGAGCGCTATCTGCAGTTATATGGAGTTTGAAATAAGTCAAAATTACCACATTCTGAGCAGTTCCAAAGTATCGCAAATCACATGAATCTATCCAATACAACAACATACGCATAAATCCGTCCTCAAATGCACAAAATTTTGCGTTTCCATCGAGTTATCAGCGTTTTTTCTGAATCTCGTTGAGAAATTTTTGACTCTGTAAATCTGCTCAGAAGCAAGATTTTGCTTCAAAAGTGCGTTATATGGCAGAATCTAGCACCAAATACATCATATTTTGTGTTTTTAGAGTGCTATTTGCAGTTATACAAACTTTGGAATAAGTCGAAATCACGCTTTTCCGCGCAGATTTTCACAATCAAAAAGTTGATATCCCTATTCAAGACCTCATAATATGTATGAATCTAGCGACAGAAACATCATATTTTGTGTTTTCAGAGCGCTATCTGCAGTTATACTAAGTTTTAAATAAGTAAAAATTACCACATTCTGAGCAGTTTCAAAGTATCGCAAATCACATAAATCTATCCAATACAACATAATACGCATGAATCCGTTCTCAAATACACAAAATTTTGCGTTTCCAATGAGTTATCAGCGTTTTTTCTGAGTCTTGTTGAGAAATTTCTGACTCTGTAAATCTGCTCAGAAGCAAGATTTTGCTTCAAAAGTGCGTTATATGACAAAATCTAGCACCAGATACATCATATTTCGTGCTTTTAGAGTGCTATTTGCAGTTCTACAAACTTTGGAATAAGTCGAAATCACGCTTTTCCGCGCAGATTTTCACAATCAAAATGTTCATATTCCTATTCAGGACCACATAATATGTATGAATCTATCGACAAAAACATATTTCGTGTTTTCAGAGCGCTATCTGCAGCTATATGAAGTTTCAAATACGTTAAAATTACCACATTCTGAGCAGTTTCAAAGTATCGCAAATCACATAAATCTATCCAATACAACATAATACGCATGAATCCGTTCTCAAATGCACAAAATTTTGCGTTTCCAGTGAGTTATCAGCGTTTTTTCTGAGTCTTGTTGAGAAATTTCTGACTCTGTAAATCTGCTCAGAAGCAAGATTTTGCTTCAAAAAAGCGTTATATGACAAAATCCAGCACCAAATACATCATATTTCGTGTTTGTAGAGTGCTATTTGCAGTTTTACAAACTTTGGATTAAGTCGAAATCACGCTTTTCCGCGCAGATTTTCACAATCAAAAAGTTCATATTCCTATTCAGGCCCTTATAATATGTATGAATCTATCGACAAAAACATCATATTCCGTCATCTCAGAGCGCTATCTGCAGTTATATGAAGTTTGAAATAAGTCAAAATTACCACATTCTGAGCAGTTTCAAAGTATCGCAAATCACATGAATCTATCCAATACTACATAATACGCATTATTTCGTCCTCAAATGCACAAAATTTTGCGTTTCCAGCAAGTTATCAGCGTTTTTTCTGAGTCCCGTTGAGAAATTTTTGACTCTGTAAATCTGCTCAGAAGCAAGATTTTGCTTCAAAAGTGCTTCATATGGCAGAATTCAGCACCAAATACATCATATTTCGTGCTTTTAGAGTTCTATTTGCAGTCTTACAAACTTTGGAATAAGTCGAAATCACGCTTTTCCGCGCAGATTTTCACAATCAAAAAGTTAATATCCCTATTCAGGACCTCATAATATGTATGAATCTAGCGACAAAAACATCATATTTCGTGTTTTCAGAGCGCTATCTGCAGTTATATGAAGTTTGGAATAAGTCAAAATTACCACATTCTGAGCAGTTTCAAAGTATCGCAAGTCACATAAATCTGTCCAATACAACATAATACGCATGAATCCGTCCTCAAATGCACTAAATTCTGCGTTTTCAGCGAGTTATCAAGGTTTTCTTCGAGTCTCGTTGAGAAATTTTTGACACTGTAAATCTGCTCAGACGAAAGATTTTGCTTCAAAAGTGCGTTATATGACAGAATCTAGCACCAAATACATCATATTTTGTGTTTTTAGAGTGCTATCTGCAGTTTTACAAACTTTGGAATTAGTCGAAATCACGCTTTTCCGCGCAGATTTTCACAATCAAAAAGTTCATATTCCTATTCAGGACCTCAAAATATGTATGAATCAATCGACAAAAACATCATAATTCGTGTTTTCAGAGCGCTATCTGCAGTTATATGACGTTTGAAATAAGTCAAAATTACCACATTCTGAGCAGTTTCAAAGTATCGCAAATCACATAAATCTATCCAATACAACATAATACGCATGAATCTGTCCTCAAATGCACGAAATTTTGCGTTTCCAGCGAGATATCAGCGTTTTTTCTGAGTCTCGTTGAGAAGTTTTTGACTCTGTAAATCTGCTCAGAAGCAAGATTTTGCTTCAAAAGTGCGTTATATGGCAGAATCAAGCACCAAATACATCATATTTCGTGTTTTAAGAGCGCTATTTGCAGTTCTACAAACTTTGGAATAAGTCGAAATCACGCTTCTCCGCTCAGATTTCCACGATCAGAAAGTTCATATTCCCATTCAGGACCTCATAATATGTATAAATCTATCGACAAAAACATCATATTTCGTGTTTTCAGAGCGCTATCTGCAGTTATATTGAGTTTGAAATAAGTCAAAATTACCACATTCTGAGCAGTTTCAAAGTATCGCAAATCACATAAATCTATCCAATACAACATATAACGCATGGATCCGTCCTCAAATGCACAAAATCCTGCGTTTCCAGCGAGTTATCAACGTTTTTTTCGAGACTCGTTGAGAAATTTCTGACTCTGTAAATCTGCTCAGAAGCAAGATTTTGCTTCAAAAGTGCGTTATATGGCAGAATCTAGCACCAAATTCCTCATATTCAGTGTTTTTAGAGTGCTATTCTCTGTTTCACAAACTTTGGGATGAGTCGAAATCACGCTTTTCCGCGCAGATTTTCACAATCAAAAAGTTCATATTCCTATTCAGGACCTCATAATATGTATAAATCTATCGTTAAAAACATCATATTTCGTGTTTTCTGAGCGCTATCTGCAGTTATATGAAGTTTGAAATAAGTCAAAATTACCACATTCTGAGCAGTTTCAAAGTATCGCAAGTCACATAAATCTGTCCAATACAACATAATACGCATGAATCCGTCCTTAAATGCACAAAATTTTGCGTTTCCAGCGAGTCATCAGCGTTTTTTCTGAGTCTCGTTGAGAGATTTTTGACTCTGTAAATCTGCTCAGAAGCAAGATTTTGCTTCAAAAGTGCGTTATATGGCAGAATCTAGCACTAAATACATCATATTTTGTGTTTTTAGAGTGCTATCTGCAGTTTTACAAACTTTGGAATAAGTCAAAATCACGCTTTTCCGAGCAGATTTTCACAATCAAAACGTTCATATTCCTATTCAGGACCTCAAAATATGTATGAATCTATCGACAAAAACATCATATTTCGTGTTTTAAGAGCGCTATCTGCAGTTATATGACGTTTGAAATAAGTCAAAATTACCACATTCTGAGCAGTTTCAAAGTATCGCAAATCACATAAGTCTATCCAATACAACATAATACGCATGAATCCGTCCTCAAATGCACGAAATTTTGCGTTTCCAGCGAGATATCAGCGTTTCTTCTGAGTCTTGTTGAGAAATTTTTGACTCTGTAAATCTGCTCAGTAGCATGATTTTGCTTTGAAAGTGCGTTATATGGCAGAATCTAGCACCAAATACATCATATTTCGTGTTTTTAGAGTGCTATTTGCAGTTTTACAAACTTTGGAATAAGTCGAAATCACGCTTTTCCGCGCAGATTTTCACAATCAAAAAGTTAATATCCCTATTCAAGACCTCATAATATGTATGAATCTAGCGACAGAAACATCATATTTTGTGTTTTCAGAGCGCTATCTGCAGTTATACTAAGTTTTAAATAAGTAAAAATTACCACATTCTAAGCAGTTTCAAAGTATCGCAAATCACATAAATCTATCCAATACAACATAATACGCATGAATCCGTTCTCAAATACACAAAATTTTGCGTTCCCAATGAGTTATCAGCGTTTTTTCTGAGTCTTGTTGAGAAATTTCTGACTCTGTAAATCTGCTCAGAAGCAAGATTTTGCTTCAAAAGTGCGTTATATGACAAAATCTAGCACCAGATACATCATAATTCGTGCTTTTAGAGTGCTGTTTGCAGTTCCACAAACTTTGGAATAAGTCGAAATCACGCTTTCCCGCGCAGATTTTCACAATCAAAATGTTCTTATTCCTATTCAGGACCACATAATATGTATGAATCTATCGACAAAAACATATTTCGTGTTTTCAGAGCGCTATCTGCAGCTATATGAAGTTTCGAATAAGTCAAAATTACCACATTCTGAGCAGTTTCAAAGTATCGCAAATCACATAAATCTATCCAATACAACATAATACGCATGAATCCGTTCTCAAATGCACAAAATTTTGCGTTTCCAGTGAGTTATCAGCGTTTTTTCTGAGTCTTGTTGAGAAATTTCTGACTCTGTAAATCTGCTCAGAAGCAAGATTTTGCTTCAAAAGTGCGTTATATGACAAAATCCAGCACCAAATACATCATATTTCGTGTTTGTAGAGTGCTATTTGCAGTTTTACAAACTTTGGATTAAGTCGGAATCACGCTTTTCCGCGCAGATTTTCACAATCAAAAAGTTCATATTCCTATTCAGGCCCTTATAATATGTATGAATCTATCGACAAAAACATCATATTTCGTCATCTCAGAGCGCTATCTGCAGTTATATGAAGTTTGAAATAAGTCAAAATTACCACATTCTGAGCAGTTTCAAAGTATCGCAAATCACATGAATCTATCCAATACTACATAATACGCATTATTCCGTCCTCGAATGCACAAAATTTTGCGTTTCCAGCAAGTTATCAGCGTTTTTTCTGAGTCCCGTTGAGAAATTTTTGACTCTGTAAATCTGCTCAGAAGCAAGATTTTGCTTCAAAAGTGCGTTATATGGCAGAATCTAGCACCAAATACATCATATTCAGTGTTTTTAGAGTGCTATTTTCAGTTTTACAAACTTTGGAATGAGTCGAAATCACGCTTCTCCGCGCAGATTTTCACAATCAAAAAGTTCATATTCCTATTCAGGACCTCATAATATGTATGAATCTATCGGCAAAAACATCATATTTTGTGTTTTCAGAGCGCTATCTGCAGTTATATGGAGTTTGAAATAAGTTAAAATTACCACATTATGAGCAGTTTCAAAGTATCGCAAATCATATAAATCTGTCCAATACAACATAATACGCATGAATCCGTCCTCAAATGCACAAAATTTTGCGTTCCCAGCGAGTTATCAGCGTTTTTCCTGAGTCTCGTTGAGCAATTTTTGACTCTGTAAATCTGCTCAGAAGCAAGATTTTGCTTCAAAAGTACGATATATGGTTTCAAAATTACCACATTCTGAGCAGTTTCAAAGTATCGCAAGTCACATAAATCTGTCCAATACAACATAATACGCATGAATCCGTCCTCAAATGCACTGAATTCTGCGTTTTCAGCGAGTTATCAAGGTTTTCTTCGAGTCTCGTTGAGAAATTTTTGACACTGTAAATCTGCTCAGACGAAAGATTTTGCTTCAAAAGTTCGTTATATGACAGAATCTAGCACCAAATACATCATATTTTGTGTTTTTAGAGTGCTATCTGCAGTTTTACAAACTTTGGAATTAGTCGAAATCACGCTTTTCCGCGCAGATTTTCACAATCAAAAAGTTCATATTCCTATTCAGGACCTCAAAATATGTATGAATCAATCGACAAAAACATCATAATTCGTGTTTTCAGAGCGCTATCTGCAGTTATATGACGTTTGAAATAAGTCAAAATTACCACATTCTGAGCAGTTTCAAAGTATCGCAAATCACATAAATCTATCCAATACAACATAGTACGCATGAATCTGTCCTCAAATGCACGAAATTTTGCGTTTCCAGCGAGATATCAGCGTTTTTTCTGGGTCTCGTTGAGAAATTTTTGACTCTGTAAATCTGCTCAGAAGCAAGATTTTGCTTCAAAAGTGCGTTATATGGCAGAATCAAGCACCAAATACATCATATTTCGTGTTTTAAGAGTGCTATTTGCAGTTTTACAAACTTTGGAATAAGTCGAAATCACGCTTCTCCGCTCAGATTTCCACGATCAGAAAGTTCATATTCCCATTCAGGACCTCATAATATGTATAAATCTATCGACAAAAACATCATATTCCGTGTTTTCAGAGCGCTATTTGCAGTTATATTGAGTTTGAAATAAGTCAAAATTACCACATTCTGAGCAGTTTCAAAGTATCGCAAATCACATAAATCTATCCAATACAACATATTACGCATGGATCCGTCCTCAAATGCACAAAATTCTGCGTTTCCAGCGAGTTATCAACGTTTTTTTCGAGACTCGTTGAGAAATTTTTGACTCTGTAAATCTGCTCAGAAGCAAGATTTTGCTTCAAAAGTGCGTTATATGGCAGAATCTAGCACCAAATTCCTCATATTCAGTGTTTTTAGAGTGCTATTTTCTGTTTCACAAACTTTGGAATGAGTCGAAATCACGCTTTTCCGCGAAGATTTTCACAATCAAAAAGTTCATATTCCTATTCAGGACCTCATAATATGTATAAATCTATCGTTAAAAACATCATATTTCGTGTTTTCTGATCGCTATCTGCAGTTATATGAAGTTTGAGATAAGTCAAAATTACCACATTCTGAGCAGTTTCAAAGTATCGCAAGTCACATAAATCTGTCCAATACAACATAATACGCATAAATCCGTCCTCAAATGCACAAAATTTTGCGTTTCCAGCGAGTCATCAGCGTTTTTCCTGAGTCTCGTTGAGAGATTTTTGACTCTGTAAATCTGCTCAGAAGCAAGATTTTGCTTCAAAAGTGCGTTATATGGCAGAATCTAGCACTAAATACATCATATTTTGTGTTTTTAGAGTGCTATCTGCAGTTTTACAAACTTTGGAATAAGTCGAAATCACGCTTTTCCGAGCAGATTTTCACAATCAAAACGGTCATATTCCTATTCAGGACCTCAAAATATGTATGAATCTATCGACAAAAACATCATATTTCGTGTTTTCAGAGCGCTATCTGCAGTTATATGACGTTTGAAATAAGTCAAAATTACCACATTCTGAGCAGTTTCAAAGTATCGCAAATCACATAAATCTATCTAATACAACATAATACGCATGAATCCGTCCTCAAATGCACGAAATTTTGCGTTTCCAGCGAGATATCAGCGTTTCTTCTGAGTCTTGTTGAGAAATTTTTGACTCTGTAAATCTGCTCAGTAGCATGATTTTGCTTTAAAAGTGCGTTATATGGCAGAATCTAGCACCAAATACATCATATTTCGTGTTTTTAGAGTGCTATTTGCAGTTTTACAAACTTTGGAATAAGTCGAAATCACGCTTTTCCGCGCAGATTTTCACAATCAAAAAGTTCATATTTCTATTCAGGACCTCATAATATGTATGAATCTATCGACAAAAACATCATATTGTGTGTTTTCAGAGCGCTATCCGCAGTTATATGAAGTTTGAAATAAGTCAAAATTACCACATTCTGAGCAGTTTCAAAGTATCGCAAATCACATAAATCTATCTAATACAACATAATACGCATGAATCCGTCCTCAAATGCACAAAATTCTGCGTTTCCAGCGAGTTATCAGCGTTTTTTCTGAGTCTCGTTGAGAAATTTTTGACTCTGTAAATCTGCTCAGAAGCAAGATTTTGCTTCAAAAGTGCGTTATATGGCAGAAACTAGCACCAAATACATCATATTTCGTGTTATTAGAGTGCTATTTGCAGTTTTACAAACTTTGGAATAAGTCGAAATCACGCTATTCCGCGCAGATTTCCACGATCAAAAAGTTCATATTCCTATTTAGGACCTCATAATATTGTGACGTGCGGGAGTGAGAGGGGAGCTTGTGAATAGGACGCAGTATGGGGAGGGGCTTCTTGTTGCCTCTTACGCCGCGCCACGTCGCAGCGCATCACCCCTCCCAATGGAAGCCTCAAGCGATTCCTGGAAATGGAAAGAGTCGCGAAATGGAAAATTCGAGAAGGACGGTGTTTCTCTATATATAAGGCCAAGCCAAAGAAGTGTAGGACAGTACAGTAATAATAGTAGCAGTGCAAATAAATAATAAACAGTGACAGTGAAGTGAGAGTGTATATAAATAGTAAAAAATTAATATCTGTGACCTTGATTAAATTAGAATTAAGTGATTAATATATAAATATACTGTTATTAGTGACATAAGAAGAATTAAAGATTTTATTTCATTTAGATTATTAAATAGTGACTTTTATTTATTTACAGAGTGATTCATCAAGCAATTAACATTACAGTGGTGTCAGGTGTGGGGTTGTTAAAAACAATTTAGTATTTTGTTTATTGCTGTTTTGTAAAATTGGATAATGGCGTCTACGAAGCTGTTGAAAGATTTGAAGGTCGCAGAGTTGAAATATCAATTGGAAGAGCGGGATTTGGGAACCAGTGGCCGCAAACAAGTTTTAATGGAACGACTTCGAGGAGCTATGACTAAAGACGGTGAGGACCCTGATACATATTTGTTTGAGGTTCAACTTTCTTTAACCGATTTGGCTATAAATTTAGAATTAAAATTAAAAGAAAATTCTATAAATTTAGAATCAAAATTGAAAGAAAATTGTTCACTTTTAAAAGAAGATTTGGAATTGAAATTAAAAGAAAATTCTACAAGTTTGAAAGAAGATTTAGAGTCAAAATTAAAAGAAAATTCTACAAGTTTGAAAGAAGATTTAGAAACAAAATTAAATGAGAAATTAGGAAAGTTGGAAGAAAATTCAAGAAACCTGAGAGCAGAACTGCATGAAAAGATTGAAGAAAATACAAAGAAAGTTGAACAGCAACTGGAAAAATTTAGAGAAAATTCAAAGGTATTGGAGGAAGTATTTGAAGATAATTGTAAAATGTTAGAAGAATTGGATGCAAAATTGGATTCGAAATTGGATGAAAAAATGAAGATTTTTGAAGAAAAATTCAAATTTGGTGTTTCATCTCCGGAAAAAGCTTCAAAAGCTGAGATAATTGAGTTATCCGCACCAAATCTTGACTCAACTACAAAAATGCGTGTCAAACCTCCAACCTTTGATGGTCAAACATCTTGGATTAATTACCATAGGCAATTTGAAGCCGCTGCTAAGGCTAATGGCTGGAATGATACTGAGAAAGTTTCAGCACTTACAGTGTCTTTCCGGGGAGATGCGGTAAACATTTCACAGGCTATTCCACCGGAAGAAGACAACAATTATGAAAAATTGGTCAAGCGACTGGAGCTGCGATACGGCCATGCACACTTGGAGGAAGAGTATCACACGCAGCTCAAGAACCGATACCAACGTCCCAGCGAGAGTCTACAGGAGTTCGAAGCTGATGTTGCACGCCTAGTTCCACTTGCATATCCAACTGGCCCGGATGATTTCTTGGAAAGCTGGGCTGTGAGAATATTTGTGGATGGCATCAGAGACCATGAAACGCAACAAGCCCTGTGTTTGACGCGACCGAAGAAGCTGGTGGAAGCATTGGCTCATGCACTTGAATACGAAGCGGCAAAGCAGGCGTCCAGAAGCAGTGCTCGAGTGCGAGAGGTTACCTGCGACTCCGATACCACGGAAAGCCTGGAAGCCCAGGTTCAGCGGTTGGTCCAGGAAGCAGTAAAATATCTCAAGAATTCCAGACAACTTCGGTGTTGGAGAGCTAGGTCATCCAAGAAGTCGATGCAAGAAACCCTTGAAGATGTGGCCCAAGAATAACTCCAAGCAGGGAAACTAAATCGGGTCGATGTGCCGGGGCAAATATCGATCCAACCTAAACCTGCTCCACAAAATATTGCAATCATCGCTTCACTACGTCATCAGTTTGATAGCTTATTTGTGGATGGATACATAGACGACAAGCCATGTAGTATTTTGTTGGACACAGGCGCAACGAAGACCATAGTAAGACCCGATTTACTGCGTCCGAACAAATCGTGCATGGGGACAAAATGGCGACTTCGAACAGCTACAGGTGACTCAGCTATCACACATGGAGAAGTTGACGTCGTCATCATGATTGGAGGAACAAAAATTGGATACCGTATCTTGGTAGCTGACATCGAAGAAGACTGTATCCTTGGGATGGATATAATGGGAAGATACGGATTCGATCTCGATATGAAAAACGGCGTGATTAAAATCAATAATGAAGAGGTCGTCCTACATTATCAAGAAGATTCTTCAGCTTGCTTAATGCTGGCAGAAGACCTTGCGATTCCTGAGCGATGCGAAGAAATTGTACCAGCTACAATAGATGGTGAGATTCGAGAAGGGAGTGTCGCAATGCTGGAGCCAAACGATAATGTTCAGCAGGGGATTTTGGTTCCTAAGGCCCTCATAAGTTCAGGAGAAATAGTACCGGTAAGAATAATAAACGTTAATTATTATGCAATTAAACTGGAAGCCGGTACTATTTTAGGACGCCTCGCAAGAGTGTCAACTATAAAAACCACCGGACAAGACGTAGAGATAGGACCCAACTGTGACAAACTTTTGAGAGAACTATCTAGTTCAGTACTATCCAAAGAACATTAATTAAACAATCGGCAACGTGCACAAGCAGAAGATCTGATACGCCGATTCCAAGAGATATTTAAAACCAGTGAGGGGCGAAAAGGAAGAACAAATATGGTCCATCACAAAATTGACACCGGCGATGCACGACCAATTCGACAAGCACCACGACGACTCCCGATTGCGAAGAGAAAAGACGCTGGAGCCATCATCCGAGATATGGAGCAGGACGGCATCATTGAACCCTCGAGCAGTCCATGGGCCTCTCCGGTGGTACTTGTGAAGAAGAAAGACGGGTCTACACGATTTTGTGTCGACTATCGCCAGCTGAATAACGTTACCAAGAAGGACAGTTATCCTCTGCCCAGGATTGATGACACCTTAGATACCCTGGCCGAGTCAAAGATTTTCTCGACCCTAGATCTCAAGAGTGGATACTGGCAAGTAGCGATGGATGAGAATGACCGAAAAAAAACTGCATTCACCATCGGCAGTGGATTTTGGCTATTTACAGTCATGCCATTTGGCCTTTGTAATGCTCCTGCTACTTTCGAGCGACTGATAGAGACCGTACTCAAAGGACTATCATGGAAAACTTGCTTGGTGTACCTGGACGATATAATTGTGATGGGCGAATCATTTGAAGACCATTTGAAGAATCTGGAACAGGTATTTCAACATTGAAAGAAAGCTGGTTTGAAACTTAGTCCAAAGAAATGCCACTTATTTCAGAAACAAGTGAACTATTTGGGACATGTGGTCTCCGAAGAAGGCGTAGCAGTTGATACAGAAAAAATTAAGACAATTCAAGAATGGCCAGTGCCTGCGGATAAACATCAGCTACGTAGTTTCCTCGGACTTTGTACTTATTACAGAAGATTTGTTTGTGGATTCGCCAATATCGCAAGACCATTAACCAGACTGACAGAAGAAAATTGTAGATATAGCTGGGATGAAGACTGCCATGTCGCCTTCGAGCAACTGAAGCAACTCCTAGTTCGAGCACCGATACTGAGTTACCCGAAGACGGAAGGACGTTTTATTTTGGACACGGATGCCAGCGATGTCGGAATTGGGGGAGTCTTGTCTCAATTGCAGGATGGTCAAGAAAGAGTCATCGGATATTTCAGTAAAGTTTTATCGAAGCCAGAAAGAAACTACTGCGTCACAAGACGGGAATTACTAGCAGTAGTCAAGTCCATCGAGCATTTTCACAAATATTTGTATGGCAGAAAGTTCCTGTTAAGAACTGACCACGCTGCTCTAAAATGGTTACTCAAGTTCAAGAATACTGAGGGTCAGGTCGCTCGTTGGATCGAGAGACTTCAAGAATACGACTTCGACATTGAACATCGAGCCGGTACAGCGCATAAGAATGCTGATGCCTTATCAAGACGACCATGTCCCAAAGATTGTCAGCATTGTTCTAAGGCTGAAGCAAAAGCATTCCGGACAACTGTCATTGACGATGCTTGGCAACCACAAGAGATAGAAAAGGACATAGATGGCGACTCAGAGTTGCGAATTATTTAAGAATGGAAGAAGAAAGGAACAAGACCGACATGGCAAGAGGTGGCACCATACTCCCCGACGGTCAAATCATACTGAGCGCAATGGGATTCCATAATCCTGGATGAAGGCGTCTTGAAGCGTGTCCTGAAAGATTCGGATGAAACCAAGAGTAGAGAACAGCTGATCGTTCCTAGAGGTCGGGTTCCGGAGGTCTTGAGACATCTCCATGATGGAGTGAGTGGAGGACACCTTGGGGTAACGAAGACTCTGCAGAGAGTTCGTGAGCGGTTTTATTGGCTAAACTGCAAAGACGTTAGGGAATGGTGCAGAAAATGCACCACGTGCGCTTCAAGCAACGGACCGCAGAAACGACCAAGAGCTCCGATGCGACAGTATAATGTCGGTAGTCCATTCGAGAGGATAGCCATCGACGTAGCAGGGCCATTTCCCGAATTGGACGGCGGAAATAAATACATTGTTGTCGTCATGGACTATTTCAGTAAATGGACGGAAGCGTATGCCCATCCTAATCAAGAGGCCGCTACTATTGCAGACGTCTTAGTAAAGAACTGGATCTGTCGTTTTGGCGTACCCCTGGAACTTCATTCTGACCAGGGAAGAAACTTTGAATCCACACTTTTCCAAGGAATATGCGAAGTACTGAACATTCGTAAAACCAGAACTACTGCATTACATCCGCAGTCTGATGGAATGGTGGAACGGATGAATAAGACCATCAATAGACACCTGGCCAAAGTTGTCTCTAGTCACCAGAGAGACTGGGACAAATATCTTCATCTGTTCCTTTTGGCCTACGGCTCATCCGTACACGAAACAACCGGACAGACTCCAGCAAGAATTATTTTTGGACGGGAACTTCGGCTACCATGCGACCTAAAGTTCGGCTGCAAACCTGGAGAAGACTTGGCTGGTGAAGATTATGTCATTAATTTAAGGCGTCAGATGGACGATATCCACTCCCGAGTCCGTATAAACATCCAGAATGCCAGCGACCGGATGAAAGAGACATATGACGTCAAGGCACAAGACGGAGGTTTTCAACCAGGAGACTCTGTGTGGTTTTATAACCCAGGGCGGCGACGTGGCCTGTCTCCAAAATCACAGACATCTTGGGAAGGGCCTTACGAAGTCATCAGAAGAATTAACGACATAATCTACGAAATCAGACGCAACCCCAAGAGCAAATCAAGAGTGGTGCACTTCAATCGGCTAGCACCATTTGCAGGAGACAATAATGAAGATCCCAACGACGCACGTGCTCGTAAGATCCATGCGCAGGAAGATTCATTTGAGGAGTTCATGAAGACTTTTTCAAGTGGACGTCGGGCTCGATTCGGAATAACTACCGAAGTGCAGCAGGATCTATTCAGAGTCCCGGCCGACTACTCTTTGGCTTATTGTGTATCAGGAGATTTGGAGATGTCCAGAGGAATAGCAGCAGTTTTCAAGAAGAAGTTTGGCAGACCAGAACACCAGAAGCCTATAGTAGGGAAGACCATCTGTCTGCGGGACAATACGACAACCAAGGAACGCTATATTTACCACATGGTAACGAAAGATAAATTTCATCATAAACCAACCTACCGTTCCATGTGGGAAACGCTGCAAGACATGCGAGGCCATATAATGCAGAACGACATCCTGAAACTGGCAATACCAAAATTGGGCTGCGGTCTGGATGGATTGGATTGAAAGATCGTTCGAAATATGATAGAGGTAACATTCCAGAACAGCGGAATTCAAATATTGGTCTGCTGTTTCCACCCAGCAGGCCCGATCGAACCAAAAACTGTCGACTGCTACTTCTACCAAACTACTGGTTGCACCAAGGGCGGCGAGTGTCGATTCCGGCATAGACATGAAGATGTGATTCGGGACGAAACATTCTTAAGAAGAGGGCAGTGTGACGTGCGGGAGTGAGAGGGGAGCTTGTGAATACGACGCAGTATGGGGAGGGGCTTCTTGTCGCCTCTTACGCCGCGCCACGTCGCAGCGCATCACCCCTCCCAATGGAAGCCTCAAGCGATTCCAGGAAATGGAAAGAGTCGCGAAATGGAAAATTCGAGAAGGACGGTGTTTCTCTATATATAAGGCCAAGCCAAAGAATTGTAGGACAGTACAGTAATAATAGTAGCAGTGCAAATAAATAATAAACAGTGACAGTGAAGTGAGAGTGTATATAAATAGTGAAATATAAATATCTGTGACCTTGATTGAATTAGAATTAAGTGATTAATATATAAATATACTGTTATTAGTGACATAAGAAGAATCAAAGATTTTATTTCATTTAGATTATTAAATAGTGACTTTTATTTATTTACAGAGTGATTCATCAAGCAATAAACATCACAATATGTATGAATCGAACGACAAAAACATCATATTTCGTGTTTTCAGAGCGCTATCTGCAGATATATGAAGTTTGAAATAAGTCAAAATTACCACATTCTGAGCAGTTTCAAAGTATCGCATATCCTATAAATCTATCCAATACAATATAATACGCATGAATCCATCATCAAATGCACAAAATTTTGCATTTCCAGCGGGTTATCAGCGTTTCTTCTGAGTCTCGTTGAGAAATTTTTCACTCTGTAAATCTGCTCAGAAGCAAGATTTTGCTTCATAACTGCGTTATATGGCAGAATCTAGCACCAAATACATCATATTTCGTGTTTTGAGAGTGCTATTTGCAATTTTACAAACTTTGGAATAAGTCGAAATCACGCTATTCCGCGCAGATTTTCACAATCAAAAAGTTCATATTCCTATTCAGGACCTCATAATATGTTTGAAAACAAAAACATCATATTTCGTGTTTTCAGAGCGCTATCTGCAGTTATGTGAAGTTTAAAATAAGTCAAAATTACCACATTCTGAGCAGTTTAAGAGTATCGCGAATCATATAAATCTATCCAATACAACATAATACGCATGAATCCGTCCTCAAATGCACAAAATTTTGCGTTCCCAGCGAGTTATTAGCGTTTTTTCTAAGTCTCGTTGAGAAATTTTTGACTCTGTAAATCTGCTCAGAAGCAAGATTTTGCTTCAAAAGTGCGTTATATGGCAGAATATAGCACCAAATACATTATAATTCGTGTTTATAGAGTGCTATTTGCAGTTTTACAAACTCTGGAATAAGTCGAAATCACGCTTTTCCGCGCAGATTTTCACTATTAGAAAGTTCATATTCCTATTCAGGACCTCATAATATGTATAAATCTATCGACAAGAACATCATATTTCGTGTTTCCAGAGCGCTATCTGCAGTTATATGAAGTTTGAAATAAGTCAAAACTACCACATTCTGAGCCGTTTCAAAGTATCGCAAATCATATAAATCTATCCAATACAACATAATACGCATGGATACGTCCTCAAATGCACAAAATTCTGCATTCATAGCGGGTTATCAGCGTTTTTTTTGAGTCTCGTTGAGAAATTTCTTACTCTGTAAATCTGGTCAGAAGCAAGAGTTTGCTTCAAAAGTGCGTTATATGGCAGAATCTAGCACCAAATACGTCTTACTTCGTGTTCTTAGAGTGCTATTTGCAGTCTTACAAACTTTGGAATAAGTCGTAATCACGCTTTTCCGCTCAGATTTTCACAATCAAAAAGTTCATATTCCTATTCAGGACCTTATTATATGTATGATTCTATCGACAAAAATATCATATTTTGTGTTTTCAGAGCGCTATCTGCAGTTATATGAAATTTGAAATAAGTCAAAATTACCACATTCTGAGCAGTTTCAAAGTATCGCGAATAACATAAATCTATTCAATACAACATAATACGCATGAATCCGTCCTCAAATGCACAAAATTATGCGTTTCCAGCGAGATTTCAGCGTTTTTTCTGAGTCTCGTTGAGAAATTTTTGACTCTGTAAATCCGCTAAGAAGCAGGATTTTCCTTCGAAGGTGCGTTATATAGCAGAATCTAGCACCACATACATCATATTTCGTGTTTTTAGAGTGCTATTTGCAGTTTTACAAACTTTGGAATACATCGAAATCACGCTTTTCCGCGCAGATTTCACAATCAAAAAGTTTATTTTCCTATTCAGGACCTCATTATATTTATAAAATCTATCGACAAAAACATCATATTCCGTGTTTTTGGAGCGCTATCTGCAGTTGTATGAAGTTTGAAATAAGTCAAAATTACCACATTCTGAGCAGTTTCAAAGTATCGCAAATAACATAAATCTATCCAATGAAACATAATACGCATGAATCCGTCCTCAAATGCCCAAAATTCAGCGTTTTCAAAGAGTTATCAGCGTTTTTTCTGAGTCTCGTTGAGAAATTTTTGACTCTGTAAATCTGCTCAGAAGCAAGATTTTGCTCCAAAAGTGCGTTATATGGCAGAATCTAGCACCAAATACATCACATTTCGTGTTCTGACGGTGCTATTTGCAGTATCACAAACTTTGGAATAAGTCGAAATCACGCTTTTCGCGCAGATTTTCACAATCGAAAAGTTCATATTTCTATTCAGGACCTCATAATATGTATGAATCTATCGACAAAAACATCATATGTTTTGTTTCCAGAGCGCTATCTGCAGTTACATGACGTTTGAAATAAGTCAAATTTACCACATTCTGAGCAGTTTCAAAGTATCGCAAATCACATAATTCTATCCAATACAACATAATACGCATGAATCCATCCTCAAATGCACAAAATTCCATTTTCCTATTCAGGACCTCATGATATGTATGAAATCTTTAACAAAAACATCATATTTTGTGTTTTTAGAGCTGTATCTGCAGTTATATGAAGTTTAAAATAAGTCAAAATTACCACATTCTGAACAGTTTCAAAGTATCGCAAATCACATAAATCTATCCAATACAACATAATACGCATGAATCCGTCCCCAAATGCACAAAACTTTGCGTTTCCAGCGACTTATCAGCGTTCTTTCTGAGTCTCGTTGAGAAACTTTTGACTCTGTAAATCTGCTTAGAAGCCAGATTTTGCTTCAAACCTGCGTTATATGGCAGAGTCTAGCACCAAATACATCATATTTTGTGTTTTTAGGGTGCTATTTGCAGTATTACAAACTTTGGAGTAAGTCGAAATCACGCTTTTCCGCGCAGATTTTTACAATTGAAAAGTTCATATTCCTATTCAGGACCTCATAATATGTATGAATCTATTGACAAAAACATCATATTTCGTGTTTTCAGAGCGCTATCTGCAGTTACATGACGATTGAAACAAGTCAAAATTACTACATTCTGAGCAGTTTCAAAGTATCCCAAATCACATGAATCTATCCAATACATCATATCACGCATGAATCCGTCCTCAAATGCACAAAATTTTGCGTTTCCATCGAGTTATCAGCGTTTTTTCTGAGTTTCGTTGAGAAATTCTTGATTCTGTAAATCTGCTCAGAAGCAAGATTTTGCTTCAAAAAAGCGTTACATGGCAGAATCCAGCACCAAATACATCATATTTCGGGTTTTTAGAATGCCATTTGCAGTTTTACAAACTTTGGAATAAGTCAAAATCACGCTTTTCCGCGCAGATTTTCACAACCAAAAAGTTCATATTCCTATTCAGGACCTCATGATATGTATAAATCTATCGACAAGATCATCATATTCTGTGTTTTCAGAGCGCTATCTGCAGTTATATGGAGTTTGAAATTAGTCAAAATTACCACATTCTGAGCAGTCTCAAAGTATCTCAAATCACATAAATCTATCCAATACAACATAATAAACATGAATCCGTCCTCAAATGCACAAAATTTTGCGTTCCCAGCGAGTTATCAGTGTTTTTTCTGAGTCTTGTTGAGAAATTTTTGACTCTGTAAATCTGCTCAGAAGCAAGATTTTGCTTCAAAAGTGCGTTATATGGCAGAATCTAGCACCAAATACATCATATTTCGTGTTTTTAGAGTGCTATTCGCAGTTTTACAAACTTTGGAATGAGTCGAGATCACGCTTTTCAGCGCAGATTTTCACAATCAAAAAGTCTTTATTCCTATTCAGGACCTCATAATATGTATGAAATCTATCAACAAAAACATCATATTTTGTGTTTTCAGAGCGGTATCTGCAGTTATATGAAGTTTGAAATAAGTCAAAATTACCACATTCTGAGCAGTTCCAAAGTATCGCAAATCACATGAATCTATCCAATACATCATATTACGCATGAATCCGTCCTCAAATGCACAAAATTTTGCGTTTCCAGCGAGTTATCAGTGTTTTTTCTGAGTCTTGTTGAGACATTTTTGACTCTGTAAATCTGCTCAAAAGCAAGATGTTGCTCCAAAAGTGCGTTCTATGGCAGAATCTAGCACCAAATACATCATATTTTGTGTTTTTAGTAAGCCATTTGCAGTTTAACAAACTCTGGAATAAGTCGAAATCACGCTTTTCCGCTCAGATTTTCACAATCAAAAAGTTCATATTTCTATTCAGGACCTCATAATATGTATGAATCTATCGACAAAAACATCATATTTCGTGTTTTCAGGGCGCTATCTGCAGTTATATGAAGTTTGAAATAAGTCAATATTACCACATTCTGAGCAGTTCCAAAGTATCTCAAATCACATAAATCTATCCAATACAACATAATAAACATGAATGCGTCCTCAAATGCACAAAATTTTGCGTTTCCAGCGAGTTATCAGCGTTTTTTCTGAGTCACGTTGAGAAATTTTTGACTCTGTAAATCTGCTCAGAAGCAAGATTTTGCTTCAAAAGTGCGTTATATGGCAGAATCCAGCACAAAATACATCATATTTTGTGTTTTTAGAGTGCTATTTGCAGTTTTACAAACTTTTAAATAAGTCGAAATCACGCTTTCCCGCGCAGATTTTTACAATTAAAAAGTTCATATTCCTATTCAGGACCCCATAATATGTATGAATCTATCGACAAGAACATCATATTTCGTGTTTTTAGAGCGCTATCTGCAGTAATATGAAGTTTGAAATAAGTCAAAATTACCACATTCTGAGCAGTTCCAAAGTATCGCAAATCACATAAATCTATCCAATACAACATTATACGCATGAATCCGTCCTCGGATGCACAAGATTTTGCGTTTCCAGCGAGTTATCAGCGTTTTTTCTGAGTCTCGTTGAGAAATTTTTGACTCTGTTAATCTGCTCAGAAGCAAGATTTTGCTTCAAATTTGCGTTATATAGCAGAATCTAACACCAAATACATCATATTTCGTGTTTTTAGAGTGCTATTTGCAGTTTTACAAACTTTGGAATAAATCGAAATCACGCTTTCCCGCGCAGATTTCCACAATAAAAAAGTTCATATTCCTATTCAGGACCTCATAATATGTATGAATCTATGGACAAAAACATCATATTTCGTGTTTTCAGAGCGCTATCTGCTGTTATATGAAGTTTGGAATAAGTCAAAATTACCACATTCTGAGCAGTTCCAAAGTATCGCACATCACATAAATCTATCCAATACAACATAATACGCATGAATCCGTCCCCGAATGCACACAATTTTGCGTTCTCAGCGAGTTATCAGCGTTTTTTCTGAGTCTCGTTGAAGATTTTTGGCTCTGTAAATCTGCTCAGAAGCAAGATTCTGCTTCAAAAGTGCGTTACATGGCAGAATCTAGCACCAAATACATCATATTTCGTGTTTTTAGAGTGCTATTTGCAGTTTTACAAACTTTGGAATAAGTCGAAATCACGCTTTCCCGCGCAGATTTTCACAATCAAAAAGTTCATATTCCTATTCAGGACCTCATAATATGTATGAATCTATCGACAAAAACATCATATTTCGTGTTTTCAGAGCGCTATCTGCAGTTATATGAAGTTTGAAATAAGTCAAAATTACCACATTCTGAGCAGTTTCAAAGTATCGCAAATCACATAAATCCATCCAATACAACATAATACGCATGAATCCGTCCTCAAATGAAAAAAATTTTGCGTTTCCAGCGAGTTATCAGCGTTTTTACTGAGTCTCGTTGAGGAATTTTTGACTCCGTAATTCTGCTCAGAAGCAAGATTTTGCTCCAAAAGTGCGTTATATGGCAGAATCTAGCATTAAATAAATCATATTCCGTGTTTTTGAAGTGCTGTCTGCAGTTTTACAAACTTTGGAATGAGTCGAAATCACGCTTTTTCGCGCAGATTTTCACAATCAAAAAGTTCATATTCCTATTCAGGACCTAATAATATGTATGAATCTATCGACAAAAACATCATACTCCGTGTCTTCATAGCGCTATCTGCAGTTATATGAAGTTTGAAATAAGTCAAAATTACCACATTCTGAGCAGTTTCAAAGTATCGCAAATCACATAAATCTATCCAATGCAAAATAATACGCATGAATTCGTCCTTAAATGCACAAAATTTGGCGTTTCCAGCGGGTTATCAGTGTTTTTCTGAGTCTCGTTGAGAAATCTTTGACTCTGTAAATCTGCTCAGAAGCAAGATTCTGCTTTGAAAGTGCGTTATATGGCAGAATCTAGCATCAAATACATCTTATTTCGTGTTTTTAGAGTGCTATTTGCAGTTTTACAAATTTTGAAATGAGTCGAAATCACGCTATTCCGCGCAGATTTTTACAATCAAAAAGTTCATATTTCTATTCAGGACCTCATAATATGTATAAATCTATCGACAAAAATATAATATTTCGTGTTTTCAGAGCGCTATCTGCAGTTATATGAAGTTTGAAATAAGTCAAAATTACCACATTCTGAGGTGTTTCAAAGTATCGCAAATCACATAAATCTATCCAATGCAAAATAATACGCATGACTTCGTCCTCAAATGCACAAAATTTTTGTTTCCAGCGAGTTATCAGTAATTTTTCTGAGTCTCGTTGAGAAATTTTTGACTCTGTAAATCTGCTCAGAAGCAAGATTTTGCTCCAAAAGTGCGTTATATGGCAGAATCCAGCACCAAATACGTCATATTTTGTGTTCCTAGAGTGCTATTTGCAGTTTCACAAACTTTGGAATAAGTTGAAATCACGCTTTTCCGCGCAGATTTTCACAATAAAAAAGTTCATATTCCTTCAGGACCTTATAATATGTATTAATCTATCAACAAAAATATCATATTTCGTGTTTTCAGAGCGCTATCTGCAGTTATATGAAGTTTGAAATAAGTCAAAATTACCACATTCTGAGCAGTTTCAAAGTATCGCAAATCACATAAATCTATCCAAAGCAAAATAATACGCATGAATTCGTCCTCAAATGCACAAAATTTTCCGTTTCCAGCGAGATATTAACGTTTTTTCTGAGTCTTGTTGAGAGATTTTTGACTCTGTAAATCTGCTCAGAAGCAGGATTTTGCTCCAAAAGTGCGTTATATGGGAGAATCCAGCACCAAATACGTCATATTTTGTGTTTCTAGAGTGCTATTTGCAGTTTCACAAACTTTGGAATAAGTCAAAATCACGCTTTTCCGCGCAGATTTTCACAATCAAAAAGTTCATATTCCTATTCAGGACTTTATAATATGTATGAATCTTTCGACAAAAATATCATATTTGGTGTTTTCAGAGCGCTATCTGCAGTTATATGAAGTTTGAAATAAGTCAAAATTACCACATTCTGAGCAGTTTTCAAAGTATCGCAAATCACATAAATCTATCCAATGCAAGATAATACGCATGAATTCGTCCTCAAATGCACAAAATTTTCCGTTTCCAGCGAGTTATCAGCGTTTTTTCTGAGTCTCGTTGAGAAATTTTTGACTCTGTAAATCTGCTCAAATGCAAGATTTTGCTTCAAAAGTGCGTTCTATGGCAGAACCTAGCACCAAATACATCAAATTTTGTGTTTTTAGTAAGCCATTTGCAGTTTTACAAACTCTGGAATAAGTCGAAATCACGCTTTTCCGCTCAGATTTTCACAATCAAAAAGTTCATATTTCTATTCAGGACCTCATAATATGTATGAATCAATCGACAAAAACATCATATTTCGTGTTTTCAGAGCGCTATCTGCAGTTATATGAAGTTTGAAATAAGTCAATATTACCACATTCTGAGCAGTTCCAAAGTATCTCAAATCACATAAATCTATCCAATACAACATAATAAACATGAATCCGTCCTCAAATGCACAAAATTTTGCGTTTCCAGCGAGTTATCAGCGTTTTTTCTGAGTCTCGTTGAGAAATTTTTGACTCTGTAAATCTGCTCAGAAGCAAGATTATGCTTCAAAAGTGCGTTATATGGCAGAATCCAGCACAAAATACATCATATTTTGTGTTTTTAGAGTGCTATTTGCAGTTTTACAAACTTTTAAATAAGTCGAAATCACGCTTTCCCGCGCAGATTTTCACAATTAAAAAGTTCATATTCGTATTCAGGACCCCATAATATGTATGAATCTATCGACAAAAACATCATATTTCGTGTTTTTAGAGCGCTATCTGCAGTAATATGAAGTTTGAAATAAGTCAAAATTACCACATTCTGAGCAGTTTAAAAGTATCGCAAATCACATAAATCTATCCAATGCAAAATAATACGCATGACTTCGTCCTCAAATGCACAAAATTTTTGTTTCCAGCGAGTTATCAGCAATTTTTCTGAGTCTCGTTGAGAAATTTTTGACTCTGTAAATCTGCTCAAAAGCAAGATTTTGCTCCAAAAGTGCGTTATATGGCAGAATCCAGCACCAAATACGTCATATTTTGTGTTCCTAGAGTGCTATTTGCAGTTTCACAAACTTTGGAATAAGTCGAAATCACGCTTTTCCGCGCAGATTTTCACAATCAAAAAGTTCATATTCCTTCAGGACCTTATAATATGTATAAATCTATCGACAAAAATATCATATTTCGTGTTTTCAGAGCGCTATCAGCAGTTATATGAAGTTTGAAATAAGTCAAAATTACCACATTCTGAGCAGTTTCAAAGTATCGCAAATCACATCAATCTATCCAATGCAAAATAATACGCATGAAATCGTCCTCAAATGCACAAAATTTTCCGTTTCCAGCGAGATATTAGCGTTTTTTCTGAGTCTTGTTGAGAGATTTTTGACTCTGTAAATCTGCTCAGAAGCAGGATTTTGCTCCGAAAGTGCGTTATATGGGAGAATCTAGCACCAAATACGTCATATTTTGTGTTTCTAGAGTGCTATTTGCAGTTTCACAAACTTTGGAATAAGTCAAAATCACGCTTTTCCGCGCAGATTTTCACAATCAAAAAGTTCATATTCCTATTCAGGACCTCATAATATGTATGAATCTATCGACAAAAACATCATATTTCGTGTTTTCAGAGCGCTATCTGCAGTTATATGAAGTTTGAAATAAGTCAAAATTACCACATTCTGAGCAGTTTCAAAGTATCGCAAATCACATAAATCCATCCAATACAACATAATACGCATGAATCCGTCCTCAAATGAAAAAAATTTTGCGGTTCCAGCGAGTTATCAGCGTTTTTACTGAGTCTCGTTGAGGAATTTTTGACTCCGTAATTCTGCTCAGAAGCAAGATTTTGCTCCAAAAGTGCGTTATATGGCAGAATCTAGCATTAAATAAATCATATTCCGTGTTTTTGAAGTGCTGTCTGCAGTTTTACAAACTTTGGAATGAGTCGAAATCACGCTTTTTCGCGCAGATTTTCACAATCAAAAAGTTCATATTCCTATTCAGGACCTGATAATATGTATGAATCTATCGACAAAAACATCATACTCCGTGTCTTCATAGCGCTATCTGCAGTTATATGAAGTTTGAAATAAGTCAAAATTACCACATTCTGAGCAGTTTCAAAGTATCGCAAATCACATAAATCTATCCAATGCAAAATAATACGCATGAATTCGTCCTCAAATGCACAAAATTTGGCGTTTCCAGCGGGTTATCAGTGTTTTTCTGAGTCTCGTTGAGAAATCTTTGACTCTGTAAATCTGCTCAGAAGCAAGATTCTGCTTCAAAAGTGCGTTATATGGCAGAATCTAGCATCAAATACATCTTATATCGTGTTTTTAGAGTGCTATTTGCAGTTTTACAAATTTTGAAATGAGTCGAAATCACGCTATTCCGTGCAGATTTTTACAATCAAAAAGTTCATATTTCTATTCAGGACCTCATAATATGTATAAATCTATCGACAAAAATATAATATTTCGTGTTTTCATAGCGCTATCTGCAGTTATATGAAGTTTGAAATAAGTCAAAATTACCACATTCTGAGCTGTTTCAAAGTATCGCAAATCACATAAATCTATCCAATGCAAAATAATACGCATGACTTCGTCCTCAAATGCACAAAATTTTTGTTTCCAGCGAGTTATCAGTAATTTTTCTGAGTCTCGTTGAGAAATTTTTGACTCTGTAAATCTGCTCAGAAGCAAGATTTTGCTCCAAAAGTGCGTTATATGGCAGAATCCAGCACCAAATACGTCATATTTTGTGTTCCTAGAGTGCTATTTGCAGTTTCACAAACTTTGGAATAAGTTGAAATCACGCTTTTCCGCGCAGATTTTCACAATAAAAAAGTTCATATTCCTTCAGGACCTTATAATATGTATTAATCTATCAACAAAAATATCATATTTCGTGTTTTCAGAGCGCTATCTGCAGTTATATGAAGTTTGAAATAAGTCAAAATTACCACATTCTGAGCAGTTTCAAAGTATCGCAAATCACATAAATCTATCCAAAGCAAAATAATACGCATGAATTCGTCCTCAAATGCACAAAATTTTCCGTTTCCAGCGAGATATTAACGTTTTTTCTGAGTCTTGTTGAGAGATTTTTGACTCTGTAAATCTGCTCAGAAGCAGGATTTTGCTCCAAAAGTGCGTTATATGGGAGAATCCAGCACCAAATACGTCATATTTTGTGTTTCTAGAGTGCTATTTGCAGTTTCACAAACTTTGGAATAAGTCAAAATCACGCTTTTCCGCGCAGATTTTCACAATCAAAAAGTTCATATTCCTATTCAGGACTTTATAATATGTATGAATCTTTCGACAAAAATATCATATTTGGTGTTTTCAGAGCGCTATCTGCAGTTATATGAAGTTTGAAATAAGTCAAAATTACCACATTCTGAGCAGTTTCAAAGTATCGCAAATCACATAAATCTATCCAATGCAAGATAATACGCATGAATTCGTCCTCAAATGCACAAAATTTTCCGTTTCCAGCGAGTTATCAGCGTTTTTTCTGAGTCTCGTTGAGAAATTTTTGACTCTGTAAATCTGCTCAAATGCAAGATTTTGCTTCAAAAGTGCGTTCTATGGCAGAACCTAGCACCAAATACATCAAATTTTGTGTTTTTAGTAAGCCATTTGCAGTTTTACAAACTCTGGAATAAGTCGAAATCACGCTTTTCCGCTCAGATTTTCACAATCAAAAAGTTCATATTTCTATTCAGGACCTCATAATATGTATGAATCAATCGACAAAAACATCATATTTCGTGTTTTCAGAGCGCTATCTGCAGTTATATGAAGTTTGAAATAAGTCAATATTACCACATTCTGAGCAGTTCCAAAGTATCTCAAATCACATAAATCTATCCAATACAACATAATAAACATGAATCCGTCCTCAAATGCACAAAATTTTGCGTTTCCAGCGAGTTATCAGCGTTTTTTCTGAGTCTCGTTGAGAAATTTTTGACTCTGTAAATCTGCTCAGAAGCAAGATTATGCTTCAAAAGTGCGTTATATGGCAGAATCCAGCACAAAATACATCATATTTTGTGTTTTTAGAGTGCTATTTGCAGTTTTACAAACTTTTAAATAAGTCGAAATCACGCTTTCCCGCGCAGATTTTCACAATTAAAAAGTTCATATTCGTATTCAGGACCCCATAATATGTATGAATCTATCGACAAAAACATCATATTTCGTGTTTTTAGAGCGCTATCTGCAGTAATATGAAGTTTGAAATAAGTCAAAATTACCACATTCTGAGCAGTTTAAAAGTATCGCAAATCACATAAATCTATCCAATGCAAAATAATACGCATGACTTCGTCCTCAAATGCACAAAATTTTTGTTTCCAGCGAGTTATCAGCAATTTTTCTGAGTCTCGTTGAGAAATTTTTGACTCTGTAAATCTGCTCAAAAGCAAGATTTTGCTCCAAAAGTGCGTTATATGGCAGAATCCAGCACCAAATACGTCATATTTTGTGTTCCTAGAGTGCTATTTGCAGTTTCACAAACTTTGGAATAAGTCGAAATCACGCTTTTCCGCGCAGATTTTCACAATCAAAAAGTTCATATTCCTTCAGGACCTTATAATATGTATAAATCTATCGACAAAAATATCATATTTCGTGTTTTCAGAGCGCTATCAGCAGTTATATGAAGTTTGAAATAAGTCAAAATTACCACATTCTGAGCAGTTTCAAAGTATCGCAAATCACATCAATCTATCCAATGCAAAATAATACGCATGAATTCGTCCTCAAATGCACAAAATTTTCCGTTTCCAGCGAGATATTAGCGTTTTTTCTGAGTCTTGTTGAGAGATTTTTGACTCTGTAAATCTGCTCAGAAGCAGGATTTTGCTCCGAAAGTGCGTTATATGGGAGAATCTAGCACCAAATACGTCATATTTTGTGTTTCTAGAGTGCTATTTGCAGTTTCACAAACTTTGGAATAAGTCAAAATCACGCTTTTCCGCGCAGATTTTCACAATCAAAAAGTTCATATTCCTATTCAGGACCTCATAATATGTATGAATCTATCGACAAAAACATCATATTTCGTGTTTTCAGAGCGCTATCTGCAGTTATATGAAGTTTGAAATAAGTCAAAATTACCACATTCTGAGCAGTTTCAAAGTATCGCAAATCACATAAATCCATCCAATACAACATAATACGCATGAATCCGTCCTCAAATGAAAAAAATTTTGCGGTTCCAGCGAGTTATCAGCGTTTTTACTGAGTCTCGTTGAGGAATTTTTGACTCCGTAATTCTGCTCAGAAGCAAGATTTTGCTCCAAAAGTGCGTTATATGGCAGAATCTAGCATTAAATAAATCATATTCCGTGTTTTTGAAGTGCTGTCTGCAGTTTTACAAACTTTGGAATGAGTCGAAATCACGCTTTTTCGCGCAGATTTTCACAATCAAAAAGTTCATATTCCTATTCAGGACCTGATAATATGTATGAATCTATCGACAAAAACATCATACTCCGTGTCTTCATAGCGCTATCTGCAGTTATATGAAGTTTGAAATAAGTCAAAATTACCACATTCTGAGCAGTTTCAAAGTATCGCAAATCACATAAATCTATCCAATGCAAAATAATACGCATGAATTCGTCCTCAAATGCACAAAATTTGGCGTTTCCAGCGGGTTATCAGTGTTTTTCTGAGTCTCGTTGAGAAATCTTTGACTCTGTAAATCTGCTCAGAAGCAAGATTCTGCTTCAAAAGTGCGTTATATGGCAGAATCTAGCATCAAATACATCTTATATCGTGTTTTTAGAGTGCTATTTGCAGTTTTACAAATTTTGAAATGAGTCGAAATCACGCTATTCCGTGCAGATTTTTACAATCAAAAAGTTCATATTTCTATTCAGGACCTCATAATATGTATAAATCTATCGACAAAAATATAATATTTCGTGTTTTCATAGCGCTATCTGCAGTTATATGAAGTTTGAAATAAGTCAAAATTACCACATTCTGAGCTGTTTCAAAGTATCGCAAATCACATAAATCTATCCAATGCAAAATAATACGCATGACTTCGTCCTCAAATGCACAAAATTTTTGTTTCCAGCGAGTTATCAGCAATTTTTCTGAGTCTCGTTGAGAAATTTTTGACTCTGTAAATCTGCTCAGAAGCAAGATTTTGCTCCAAAAGTGCGTTATATGGCAGAATCCAGCACCAAATACGTCATATTTTGTGTTCCTAGAGTGCTATTTGCAGTTTCACAAACTTTGGAATAAGTCGAAATCACGCTTTTCCGCGCAGATTTTCACAATCAAAAAGTTCATATTCCTTCAGGACCTTATAATATGTATAAATCTATCGACAAAAATATCATATTTCGTGTTTTCAGAGCGCTATCAGCAGTTATATGAAGTTTGAAATAAGTCAAAATTACCACATTCTGAGCAGTTTCAAAGTATCGCAAATCACATCAATCTATCCAATGCAAAATAATACGCATGAATTCGTCCTCAAATGCACAAAATTTTCCGTTTCCAGCGAGATATTAGCGTTTTTTCTGAGTCTTGTTGAGAGATTTTTGACTCTGTAAATCTGCTCAGAAGCAGGATTTTGCTCCGAAAGTGCGTTATATGGGAGAATCTAGCACCAAATACGTCATATTTTGTGTTTCTAGAGTGCTATTTGCAGTTTCACAAACTTTGGAATAAGTCAAAATCACGCTTTTCCGCGCAGATTCTCACAATCAAAAAGTTCATATTAATATTCAGGACTTTATAATATGTATGAATCTTTCGACAAAAATATCATATTTGGTGTTTTCAGAGCGCTATCTGCAGTTATATGAAGTTTGAAATAAGTCAAAATTACCACATTCTGAGCAGTTTCAAAGTATCGCAAATCACATAAATCCATCCAATACAACATAATACGCATGAATCCGTCCTCAAATGAAAAAAATTTTGCGTTTCCAGCGAGTTATCAGCGTTTTTACTGAGTCTCGTTGAGGAATTTTTGACTCCGTAATTCTGCTCAGAAGCAAGATTTTGCTCCAAAAGTGCGTTATATGGCAGAATCTAGCATTAAATAAATCATATTCCGTGTTTTTGAAGTGCTGTCTGCAGTTTTACAAACTTTGGAATGAGTCGAAATCACGCTTTTTCGCGCAGATTTTCACAATCAAAAAGTTCATATTCCTATTCAGGACCTGATAATATGTATGAATCTATCGACAAGAACATCATACTCCGTGTCTTCATAGCGCTATCTGCAGTTATATGAAGTTTGAAATAAGTCAAAATTACCACATTCTGAGCAGTTTCAAAGTATCGCAAATCACATAAATCTATCCAATGCAAAATAATACGCATGAATTCGTCCTCAAATGCACAAAATTTGGCGTTTCCAGCGGGTTATCAGTGTTTTTCTGAGTCTCGTTGAGAAATCTTTGACTCTGTAAATCTGCTCAGAAGCAAGATTCTGCTTCAAAAGTGCGTTATATGGCAGAATCTAGCATCAAATACATCTTATATCGTGTTTTTAGAGTGCTATTTGCAGTTTTACAAATTTTGAAATGAGTCGAAATCACGCTATTCCGCGCAGATTTTTACATTCAAAAAGTTCATATTTCTATTCAGGACCTCATAATATGTATACATCTATCGACAAAAATATAATATTTCGTGTTTTCATAGCGCTATCTGCAGTTATATGAAGTTTGAAATAAGTCAAAATTACCACATTCTGAGCTGTTTCAAAGTATCGCAAATCACATAAATCTATCCAATGCAAAATAATACGCATGACTTCGTCCTCAAATGCACAAAATTTTTGTTTCCAGCGAGTTATCAGCAATTTTTCTGAGTCTCGTTGAGAAATTTTTGACTCTGTAAATCTGCTCAGAAGCAAGATTTTTGCTCCAAAAGTGCGTTATATGGCAGAATCCAGCACCAAATACGTCATATTTTGTGTTCCTAGAGTGCTATTTGCAGTTTCACAAACTTTGGAATAAGTCGAAATCACGCTTCTCCGCGCAGATTTTCACAATCAAAAAGTTCATATTCCTTCAGGACCTTATAATATGTATAAATCTATTGACAAAAATATCATATTTCGTGTTTTCAGAGCGCTATCAGCAGTTATATGAAGTTTGAAATAAGTCAAAATTACCACATTCTGAGCAGTTTCAAAGTATCGCAAATCACATAAATCTATCCAATGCAAAATAATACGCATGAATTCGTCCTCAAATGCACAAAATTTTCCGTTTCCAGCGAGATATTAGCGTTTTTTCTGAGTCTTGTTGAGAGATTTTTGACTCTGTAAATCTGCTCAGAAGCAGGATTTTGCTCCGAAAGTGCGTTATATGGGAGAATCTAGCACCAAATACGTCATATATTGTGTTTCTAGAGTGCTATTTGCAGTTTCACAAACTTTGAATAAGTCAAAATCACGCTTTTCCGCGCAGATTTTCACAATCAAAAAGTTCATATTATTATTCAGGACTTTATAATATGTATGAATCTTTCGACAAAAATATCATATTTGGTGTTTTCAGAGCGCTATCTGCAGTTATATGAAGTTTGAAATAAGTCAAAATTACACATTCTGAGCAGTTTCAAAGTATCGCAAATCACATAAATCTATCCAATGCAAGATAATACGCATGAATTCGTCCTCAAACGCACAAAATTTTCCGTTTCCAGCGAGTTATAAGCGTTTTTTCTGAGTCTCGTTGAGAAATTTTTGACTCTGTAAATCTGCTCAAATGCAAGATTTTGCTTCAAAAGTGCGTTATATGGCAGAATCTAGAACCAAATACATAATATTCTGCGTTTTTAGTGTGCTATTTGCAGTTTTACAATTCTGGAATAAGTCGAAATCACGCTATTTCGCGCAGGTTTTCACAATCAAAAAGTTCATAATTCTATTCAGGACCTCATAATATGTACGAATCTATCGACAAAAACATCATATTTCGTGTTTTCAGAGCGCTATCTGCAGTCATATGAAGTTTGAAATAAGTCAGAATTACCACATCCTGAGCAGTTTCAAAGTATCGCAAATTACATAAATCTATCCAATTCAACATAATACGCATGAATCCATCCTCAAATGCACAAAATTCTGCGTTTCCAGCGAGTAATCAGCGTTTTTTCTGAGTCTCGTTGAGAAATTTTTGACTCTGTTAATCTGCTCAGAAGGCAAGAGTTTGCTTCAAAAGTGCGTTATATGGCAGAATCTAGCACCAAATACGTCTTACTTCGTGTTCTTAGAGTGCTATTTGCAGTCTTACAAACTTTGGAGTAAGTCGTAATCACGCTTTTCCGCTCAGATTTTCACAATCAAAAAGTTCATATTCCTATTCAGGACCTTATTATATGTATGATTCTATCGACAAAAATAGTCATATTTTGTGTTTTCAGAGCGCTATCTGCAGTTATATGAAATTTGAAATGAGTCAAAAATACCACATTCTGAGCAGTTTCAAAGTATCGCATATAACATAAATCTATCCAATACAACATAATACGCATGAATCCGTCCTCAAATTCACAAATTTTGCGTTTCCAGCGAGTTCTCAGCGTTTTTTCTGAGTCTCGTTGAGGAATTTTTGACTCTGTAAATCTGCTCAGAAGCAAGATTTTGCTTCAAAAGTGCGTTATATGGCAGAATCCAGCACAAAATACATCATATTTCGTGTTTTTACAGTGCTATTTGCAGTTTTACAAACCTTTAAATAAGTCGAAATCACGCTTTCCCGCGCAGATTTTTACAATTAAAAAGTTCATATTCGTATTCAGGACCCCATAATATGTATGAATCCATCGACAAAAACATCATATTTCGTGTTTTTAGAGCGCTATCTGCAGTAATATGAAGTTTGAAATGAGTCAAAATTACCACATTCTGAGCAGTTTAAAAGTATCGCAAATCACATAAATCTATCCAATACAACATAATACGCATGAATCCGTTCCCGAATGCACAAAATTTTGCGTTTCCAGCGAGTTATCAGCGTTTTTCTGAGTCTCGTTGAAGATTTTTGGCTCTGTAAATCTGCTCAGAAGCAAGATTCTGCTTCAAAAGTGCGTTATATGGCAGAATCTAGCACCAAATACATCATATTTCGTGTTTTTAGAGTGCTATTTGCTGTTTTACAAACTTTGGAATAAGTCGAAATCACGCTTTTCCGCGCAGATTTTCACAATCAAAAAGTTCATATTCCTATTCAGGACCTCATAATATGTATGAATCTATCGACAAAAACATCATATTTCGTGTTTTCAGAGCGCTATCTGCAGTTATATGAAGTTTGAAATAAGTCAAAATTACCACATTCTGAGCAGTTTCAAAGTATCGCAAATCACATAAATCCATCCAATACAACATAATACGCATGAATCCGTCCTCAAATGAAAAAAATTTTGCGTTTCCAGCGAGTTATCAGCGTTTTTACTGAGTCTCGTTGAGGAATTTTTTGACTCCGTAATTCTGCTCAGAAGCAAGACTTTGCTCCAAAAGTGCGTTATATGGCAGAATCTAGCATTAAATAAATCATATTCCGTGTTTTTGAAGTGCTGTCTGCAGTTTTACAAACTTTGGAATGAGTCGAAATCACGCTTTTTCGCGCAGATTTTCACAATCAAAAAGTTCATATTCCTATTCAGGACCTGATAATATGTATGTATCTATCGACAAAAACATCATACTCCGTGTCTTCATAGCGCTATCTTCAGTTATATGAAGTTTGAAATAAGTCAAAATTACCACATTCTGAGCAGTTTCAAAGTATCGCAAATCACATAAATCTATCCAATGCAAAATAATACGCATGAATTCGTCCTCAAATGCACAAAATTTGGCGTTTCCAGCGGGTTATCAGTGTTTTTCTGAGTCTCGTTGAGAAATCTTTGACTCTGTAAATCTGCTCAGAAGCAAGATTCTGCTTCAAAAGTGCGTTATATGGAAGAATCTAGCATCAAATACATCTTATTTCGTGTTTTTAGAGTGCTATTTGCAGTTTTACAAATTTTGAAATGAGTCGAAATCACGCTATTCCGCGCAGATTTTCACAATCAAAAAGTTCATATTTCTATTCAGGACCTCATAATATGTATAAATCTATCGACAAAAATATAATATTTCGTGTTTTCAGAGCGCTATCTGCAGTTATATGAAGTTTGAAATAAGTCAAAATTACCACATTCTGAGCTGTTTCAAAGTATCGCAAATCACATAAATCTATCCAATGCAAAATAATACGCATGACTTCGTCCTCAAATGCACAGAATTTCTGTTTCCAGCGAGTTATCAGCGATTTTTCTGAGTCTCGTTGAGAAATTTTTTGACTCTGTAAATCTGCTCAGAAGCAAGATTTTGCTCCAGAAGTGCGTTATATGGCAGAATCCAGCACCAAATACGTCATAATTTTGTGTTCCTAGAGTGCTATTTGCAGTTTCACAAACTTTGGAATAAGTCGAAATCACGCTTTTCCGCGCAGATTTTCACAATCAAAAAGTTCATATTCCTTCAGGACCTTATAATATGTATAAATCTATTGACAAAAATATCATATTTCGTGTTTTCAGAGCGCTATCAGCAGTTATATGAAGTTTGAAATAAGTCAAAATTACCACATTCTGAGCAGTTTCAAAGTATCGCAAATCACATAAATCTATCCAATACAACATAATACGCATGAATCCGTCCTCAAATGCACAAAATTTTGAGTTTCCAGCGAGTTATAAGCGTTTTATCTGAGTCTCGTTGAGAAATTCTTGACTCTGTCAATCTGCTAAGAAGCAAGATTTTGCTCCAAAAGTGCGTTATATGGCAGAATCTAGCACCAAATACATCATATTTCTTGTTTTCAGAGTGCTATTTGCAGTTTTACAAACTTTGGAATAAGTCGAAATCACGCTTTTCCGCGCAGATTTTCACAATCAAAAAACTCATATTCCTATTCAGGACCTAATAATATGTATAAATCTATCGACAAAAACATCATATTTCGTGTTCTCAGAGCGCTATCTGCAGTAATATGAAGTTTGGAATAAGTCAAAATTACCACATTCTGAGCAGTTTCAAAGTATCGCAAATCACATAAATCTATCCAATACAACTTAATACGCATGAATCCGTCCTCAAATGCACAAAAATCTGCGTTTCCAGCGAGCTATCAGCGTTTTTTTCTGAGTCTCGAAGAGAAATTTTTGACTTTGTAAACCCTGCTCGGAAGCAAGATTTAGCTTCAAAAGTGCGTTATATGGCAGAATCTTGCACCAAATACATCATATTAAGTGTTTTTAGAGTGCTATTTGCAGATTTACAAACTTTGGAATAAGTCGGAATCACGCTTTTCCGCGCAGATTTTCACAATCAAAAAGTTCATATTCCTTCAGGACCTTATAATATGTATAAATCTATTGACAAAAATATCATATTTCGTGTTTTCAGAGCGCTATCAGCAGTTATATGAAGTTTGAAATAAGTCAAAATTACCACATTCTGAGCAGTTTCAAAGTATCGCAAATCACATAAATCTATCCAATGCAAAATAATACACATGAATTTGTCCTCAAATGCACAAAATTTTGCGTTTCCAGCGAGTTATCAGCGATTTTTCTGAGTCTTGTTGAGAAATTTTTAACTCTGTAAATCTGCTCAGAAGCAAGATTTTGCTCCAAAAGTACGTTATATGGGAGAATCTAGCACCAAATACATCATATTTTGTGTTTCTAGAGTGCTATTCGCAGTTTCATAACTATGGAATAAGTCGAAATCACGCTTTTCCGCGCAGATTTTCACAATCAAAAAGTTAATATTCCTATTCAGGACCTTATAATATGTATTAATCTATCAACAAAAATATCATATTTCGTGTTTTCAGAGCGCTATCTGCAGTTATATGAAGTTTGAAATAAGTCAAATTACCACATTCTGAGCAGTTTCAAAGTATCGCAAATCACATAAATCTATCCAAAGCAAAATAATACGCATGAATTCGTCCTCAAATGCACAAAATTTTCCGTTTCCAGCAAGATATTAGCGTTTTTTCTGAGTCTTGTTGAGAGATTTTTGACTCTGTAAATCTGCTCAGAAGCAAGATTTTGCTTCAAAAGTGCGTTATATGGGAGAATCTAGCACCAAATACGTCATATTTTGTGTTTCTAGAGTGCTATTTGCAGTTTCACAAACTTTGGAATAAGTCAAAATCACGCTTTTCCGCGCAGATTTTCACAATCAAAAAGTTCATATTCCTATTCAGGACTTTATAATATGTATGAATCTATCGACAAAAATATAATATTTCGTGTTTTCAGAGCGCTTTCTGCAGTCATATGAAGTTTGAAATAAGTCAAAACTACCACATTTCTGAGCAGTTTCAAAGTATCGCAAATCACATAAATCTATCCAATACAACATAATACGCATAAACCCGTCCTCAAATGCACAAAATTTTGCGTTTCCAGCGAGTTATCAGCGTTTTTTCTGTGTCTCGTTGAGAAATTTTTGACTGTAAATCTGCTCAAAAGCAGGATTTTTCTTCAAAAATGCGTTATATGGCAGAATCTAGCACCAAATACTTCATACTTAGTGTTTTTAGAGTGCTATTTTCAGTTTCACAAACTCTGGAATAAGTTGAAATCATGCTCTTCCGCGCAGATTTTCAACATCAAAAAGTTCATATTCCTATTCAGGACCTTATAATATATATGAATCTATCGACAGAAACATCATATTTCGTGTTTCCTTAGCGCTATCTGCAGTTATATGGAGTTTTGAAATAAGTCAAAATTACCACATTCTGAGCAGTTTCAAAGTATCGCAAATCACATAAATCTATCCAATACAACATAATACGCATGGATCCGTCCTCAATACCCAAAATTTTGCGTTTCCAGCGAGTTATCAGCGTTTTTTCTGAGTTTCGATGAGAAATTTCTGACTCTGTAAATCTGCTCAGAAGCAAGATTTTGCTTCAAAAGTACGTTATATGGCAGAATCTAGAATCAAATACATGATATTCTGTGTTTTTAGAGTGCTATTTGCAGTTTTACAAACTTTGAAATAAATCGTAATCACGCTTTTCGCGCAGATTTTCACAATCAGAAAGTTCATATTCCTATTCAGGACCTCATGATATGTATGAGTCTATCAACAAAAACATCATATTTCGTGTTTTCAGAGCGCTATCTGCAGTTATATGAAGTTTGGAATAAGTCAAAATTACCACATTCTGAGCAGTTTTCAAAGTATCGCAAATAACATAAATCTATCCAATACAACATAATACGCATGAATCCGTCTTCAAATGCACAAAATTTTGCGTTTCCAGCGAGTTATCAAGCGTTTTTTCTAAGTCTTGTTGAGAGATTTTTGACTCTGTAAATCTGCTCAGAAGCAAGATTTTGCTTCAAAAGTGCGTTATATGGCAGAATCTAGCACCAAAAACATCATATTTCGTGTTTTTAGAGTGCTATTTGCAGTTTTACAAACTTTGGGATTAGTCGTAATCAGGCTTTTCCGCACAGATTTCACAATCAAAAAGTTCATATTCCTGTTTAGGACCTCATAATATGTATGAATCTATCGACAGAAACATCATATTTCGTGTGTTCAGAGCGCTATCTGCAGTTATATGAAGTTTGAAATAAGTCAAAATTACCACATTCTGAGCAGTTTCAAAGTATCGCAAATCACATAAATCTATCCAATACAACATAATACGCATGAATCCGTCCTCAAATGCACAAAATTTTGCGTTTCCAGTGAGTTATCAGCGTTTTTTCTGAGTCTCGTTGAGAAATTTTTGACTCTGTCAATCTGCTCAGAAGCAAGATTTTTCCTTCAAAATTGCGTTATATGGCAGAATCTAGCACCAAATACGTCATATTTTGTGTTTTTAGAGTGCTATTTGCAGTTTTACAAACTTTGGAATGTGTCGAAATCACGCTTTTCCGCGCAGATTTTCACAATCAAAAAGTTCATATTCCTATTCAGGACCTCATAATATGTAAGTTAAGTTATGATTATTCGTTGACTTCAAAAAAAATTTATTATTCCATTACGAGTACAGATTCAGAATTTATTAACAACAATATTAGATGTTAACTACTTAAGATACAAGATGTGACTAACTAATATGTTTTACAAAGTTCATAAGGTTGACACCTTACACGCTTACACGTGTTTGGACTTTGGTCTCGCAGAAATGTGGAAACCATGGTGTCATCAATAATTGCTGGGAAGTTGTTACTATAACTTGTTCCTCCTTAGAACTGGGCATCACCGGGAAGTTTCAGCTCTTGCATAGGGGTTGGGATTGATTTTGGTCCTGTTGTCCTCGCTGGATTAGTTTACGTTGAATAAACTTCTTCCTGAGATAAACTGTGAACATGATAACGCCAAGAATTATTAGAATGATGTACAATATTATAACTGAATAATTGGTGTCATCAATGTTGATTTTCTCTTCTATGTCTTTATATTTGTTGATAGAAAATTTCAAATCTTCTTTGCTGTTGAGCTCGATGACTAATTTGGGATTTGTGTCTTGTTCAAGTCTATATTGACGTTTTCAAATATTACAGGCTTGCCAAAAGTTTCTTCTTCCAATTTCAATAACTTACTTCTAAAATTCGTTGACATTTGTTATTCTTTAGAAGAAATATTCCTTGTAGATTTTCTATTCATCGCTTTTGTTACATGACAGATGAATTATTTCATTTGTTGGGAAGACAAGCAAAAAACTGATTGATATCTTCAATTATTTCGATGTGGTTCTTCTTAATGGTGAGTTTTGTATATTGACCATTTCTATTGTTGTCGTAAAATATGATATTTTTCTCGCATGTTTCATTGTTGACTTCGTTCGCTTTGTTGACACATTGAAAGTTTATTCCTCTCGTACAAGCTTTACTAAGCCTAAGCCAATAATTAAACCTTTTTTTTGTCGGTGATTCTTTAGGGTAAACATTTATATGATTAAATTTGATATCTATTGAACTTCGAATATAATTTATAATTTTTTTCATAATTTTCAAATTTTTTTTCCATAAGTGAATTGTTGGAAATTGTATTTTGCAAGTTGTAGTGCTGTACGTTCAATCTTTCGTATTGTGTAATTATTGGTTGGAAATCATAATAGTGAAGGAAGGTATGTTTTGTCTTCTGTAATTTGGCTGGTCCTAAATTCAATGTCAATAGTCCAGGGTTGTTTGTAATGTCTTTTATTTCTTGTCCGGAGACGTGTGCGAAGTAGAAGCACCAGGAAAGTTAGAATCTTTGTTAATTCTTTTTCTTGGTCTTTAAACATTACTTGGATGAAATTTAGATTGCTTTTTATCATTCGATTCTGTTTTAATTTCAGCTGTTTTCAACTTTCTGTTTACTGATTCTACCTTTTCTTTTCTATATTTAGGATTTTTCGTTTTGTTTATTTTCTGTTTATTGTATACAAATATGGTTTCAGGAATTTCCGGTGTAATTTCACGATTTTCATTTAATTTATCTATTGTATTTGATTTCCGTAATTGCAAACGTTCATTAATATTTTTATATGCTAGTTTAGTTTTTTCTTTATGGTTCTGAACATATTTTTGTGTAATTTGTTCCTCTCTGAAGGTGAATTTGTGTTCAAATGACCGTTTATAATTTCAATTGGTTTTAATCCGGTAGAAGTGTGATTTGTATTGTTGTATGTCAACAATGCATACTGAACTTTACTTCCAATTGTTTTGGTCTTGAAATTATCTTGTAAGTCAAATAATCTTATATGCTCTATGAGCGTAGAATGAAAACGCTCAACTAGTCCGTTGGAATGGGGATGTTGCGAGCTTGTAAAGTGTATGTCGATTTTGTGCAAACTAAGCGTTTCTCGTAAAATGTTATTTTTGAACTCTAATCCGTTATCGCAAATGGATAATTTTGGGATACCATGATAAGAAAAGAATCGTTATAGCTTATTTGTTATTTCTATCGCATTTGTGGAATTAACTAAATAGGCTTGTGCGTATTTCAAAAAAGCGTCAATTATTGTTAGAAATTTACAATTTTCAAGACTTAAAGTGTCTATATGAATAGTATCGAAACGCATGTTTGGAGTTGGTGTTATGTTGTGCGTGGGTTTCAATGGATTTTGCTCATACTTTGATTTTAGGCATATTTCGCATTGATTATTGTATCCAGTGATTGTTCTTAGTTGATTGGGCCAATAATACAAATTTTCAATTTGATTATGTGTTTCGTGACTACCACGATGATTGGTCTTTCCTTCGTAATAGTTCCTAATCGTGTCTGTAATGTCATCTTCTTTTCCAATGTCTATTAATTTATTATTGCATTCTGTAAAATTTATCTCCGAATTTTTGGAGTGTTTTGGTAATACACAACTAAATTTCTCATATACTGGTTGTTTAAAAAATAAATAATATTTTACTCTGGGTACAATATAATCTTTTATAAAATTTGGAGCGTCGCTTTCAAATTGTCTTTTGAAAGTTGTACATTAATTTGCATTTTATCTACGTGTAGTTTAGTGATTTTTGGTTGAGAGGGCGAATGTATTACCTCTGTAATAATCAATTGATTTTTTCCTACATTCACAGGTGATTCGCTAATTGGTATGCTAATTATAGGGTTTTCATGGTTGGAATGAATTGTATTGTCTGAGTCACTCGAGTCGTCGTGTTCTGCTATCATTGACTGAGAATTTTGATTCGGTTGAAAGGTCTCGTTGAAATTTTGAATAAATTCGAAAAAGTTTTGAGTTCCGGAATCATCAGAATTTACGTTTAATTCAATTCTAGAAAGTGCGTCAGTATTTTTATTCAAAGTACCTTTCTTGTGAGTGATTTCATAATCATATTCTTCTAGCTTAAGACGCCAGCGCATTGATTTTGAATTTTGAATTTTCGTCCGAAATGGTATGGCCGGAAGTATTTCGTAGCCCAAACTATAGTTAGAAGCTCTTTTTACAGTTGAGTAGTTTTGTTCCGAGTCATTTGAAGTTCTACTCACATAAGCGATCGGTAAGTCTGTGCCTATCGGTCCTTGCGATAATATTGCTCCTATAGCATAATTGCTTGCGTCTGTAGTAAGAACAAAAGGTTTGGAAAAATCTGGGTACTGTAATATCGGTTCATTGAAAAGCAAGTTTTTACACGTATTAAAACATTCAACATATTCAGGGTTCTTGATATTAATTTCTGCATTCTTCTTTGAACATTTTGTGAGAGTTTTTGTGATTTTTGCAAAATTTCTAATGAATTTACGGTAATAACCGAGTAAGCCTAAAAATTCTTTTATTTGTTTGGTTGTCTTAGGTATTGGATAATTTTTCATTGCTCTAATTTTGTCAGGCTTTGGTTTAACGCCTTCAGGGGTAATGACATGGCCTAAATATGCGACTTCACATCGGAAAAATTCAGACTTATCAATTTGAATTTTTAAATTCGCTTTTCTCAATCTTCCAAATACGGCTCTGAGACATTCAAGATGTTATTGAAGACTTGTGCTAAAAATGATCACGTCATCTGAATAAACAAGGCAAATATCATTTAATAAATTACGTAAAACATTGTCCATCACGCGTTGGAAAGTGGCTGGGGAATTTTTGAGCCCAAATGGCATTCTGAGGAACTCGTAATATCCATTCTCGGTGTTAAACGCAGTTTTGGAAGTATCGTCTCTGTGCATCTCTATCTGATGGAAGCCGGATACCAAATCGAGTGTAGTGAAATACTGACATCTACCGAGTTTGTCGAGTAATGTATTGATGTTTGGGATTGGATATTTGACATCGACCGTTTTTTCGTTTAGCTTCCTATAGTCAATTACTATTCTCCATTTTTTCTTGCCCGATGCATCTAGTTTTTCAGGTACAATCCACACTGGGGATGAACAAGGGGAATGTGAAGGTCTAATAATATTTTGTTTTAACATTTTTTGTATTTGATCATGAACTTCCTTTCTATGAATTTCGGGATATCTGTATGTCTTAGTGTATACGGGTATCTCGTTTTTAGTACGTATTCGGTGTTTTATTTCGTTAGTGACGGTCAGGGTTTTGTTTTCTGTATGAAATATGTCAGCGAATTCTTTTATCAGCTGAGAGATTGCTGCTCTCTTTTCTAAGTTCAGTACGAATTAAAGAGATATCAAAGTCATTGTTGAGATTATTTTCATGAAAATTTAGATTGTTTATTTCATAATTGTCTGAAAATTCTACTTGAAAGTTATCAGTCAAATCTATTACACATTCGTTTTCTGTTGCATTGATAACTGGATAATAAATGATGTTATTTTCTACTTTAGCTATTCCTTCAGGTATTATCAAATCATTTACATTTGTTTCAGGGATGAAGACATCGCCATTGTCAATAATATTCACATAGAATTTTGTAACTGTTTCCGAATTAGCTGAAATTTCAACATATTGTGGACGTGTTACAATTCTATGATAATTTATTTTGATTTCACTGATCGGTGTGATAATTTTATCTCTTGTTTAATCTATTATGGCTTCTAGAGTCTTCAAATTGTCTTATCCGAGTAAAATGTCGAAATTATTATGGAAATCAAACAGATGGTATTTCAATAAAGTATTTGGTTTCTTAAAAATCTTTGAAAACGGCAATATTGAACTAAAATTTTCTACTGATGTTCCATGTGCTGTCGTGATCTTAAAAGGATCATGAGTTATTTGATTTTTGAATAATTTGTTCGCAATGTCCGGTTCTATGAATGAGCGCGTGCTACCTGTATCTATTAAAGGTTTTGAGTTGTATTCAGGTAAAATTACAAAGGGTTTTCCGCTCTGGTTGTAAGTTAAGTTCAAAAGTTCTATTTGGTTTCCGAGGCATTTTTCTCTGAAAAATAATTCTCATCGTTCTCTTGTTCGTCATGAATGTCCTCTGTTTCTGTTTCTGGTTCATAAGCTCAATAATTTTGATCGTCTTCAAATTGTTCATATTCTATGATTTCTGTGTCAATTAACATGTGTTGTTGTTTAGGATAGAAATTTGGAGGACCTGGTTTTGGATAAGAGGTGTGGATCGTACTCACACTCATTGGCGTAGGTCTAGGAGTAAATGATTGTTTTGTACTCGTACTCATTGGAGTAGGGGTGTTAAATTTCTTATTGGGATAAGATTTGAATGCGTTGTGATTTGTTTGATTATTATTTTGTTTGAATGGTGGAGGTCGGTAGATCAATTGTGGTGTCTGTGTTTGGGGCAAATGTGTGGGTGTATTTTTATATTGTCGCATCATATTGAGAGATGTTCGAATTGGTGTATATTTTTGTTTCTGATGATGTTTTTCGAAACGTTTTAGGTTGGCATTCTAACTGGAATTCATTTGTGAGCATGCCAAGCGCAGAGTTCAAGTCTGCTGGACTTTTTGTTCGTAGCAAAGTTCCTAAAGGTCCTTTTAAGCCACGTTAAAGTATTCTTACTGCATATGTTTGGAAGTAAGCTATAAAAATGTTTTTTTCATTCGGATCTTCTGAATGATTTCGTAATATATGAGGTTTGAAAGTTCAATAATTCTTGTACTTTGTGCAGGAATTCAAACGCAGATTCATTTGTTTGTTTCAATTCTGACATTTCTATATTTAATGTGGAACAATCGCGTTTGTCAGCATAAGTATTTAATAAAGCTTGTTCCAAGCTTCTCCAATCAGAAATTGTGCAACTAGCTATATTTACTGCAGCTTCGCCTCTAATTTTTGCCAAGATGCTAGACATAAGCCATTCATTTTGGAGATCTAATGGGTCTGCTACTTGCATAAAATTTGTTCACATGTTTTTCGCAAATTTTAATAAAACGTGAAAGTAATTTTGTATCATCGTTAAACTCCAGGATCATTTCTAAGTATTCGCGTTTTAAAGTTGGGATAGCCATTTTCTGTAAATTCAAGTTGCTTATTTCTTGGGAAAGGATTTCAAAAATTAAATTGTTGTGGGGATTGGGATTAAGGATTGAGTCACAGGAATAGGTTGATTCTGTATCTGAACTATTTTCTGAATCTGAAGTAATTGGTGTTGTGTTATCTCTAAGTGACATTCGTGTACTTACAGAATAACTTTCAACGTGTGGTCCATGTGTTCCTTGGTCGTATTCTTCGATTTGGAACTGAACGTTGTCGTGTAGCTCTGTGTACTTCAGGGCCTGATGACTTCTCGATGCTGCGATGTTCGCTCGCGGTTTCGGAAAGTCTTTTTGACGGTTCACGGACACTTGTTCGATATCTAGTAAATCGTAGAAACGAAACGAAAAATGATTTTTTGATCTCGTCTAGATATCCGACACGACTGCGCCAGTTAAGTTGACGATTATTCGTTGACTTTGCAAAAAAACTATTTATTTCATTACAAGTACAGATTCAGAGTTTATTAACAACAATATTAGATGTCAACTACTTAGATACACAATGTGACTAACTAATATGTTTTACAAAGCTCATAAGGTTGACACCTTACACGCTTACACGTGTTTGGACTTTGGTCTCAAAAAAAATGTGGGAACCATGGTGTCATCAAGAATTGCTGGGAAGTTGTTACTATAACTTGTATGAATCTATCGACAAAAATATCATATTTCGTGTTTTCAGAGCGCTATCTGCAGTTACATGAAGTTTGAAATAAGTCAAAATTACCACATTCTGAGCAGTTTCAAAGTATCGCAAATCACATAAATCTATCCAATACAACATAATACGCATGAATCCGTCCTCAAATGCACAAAATTTTGCGTTTCCAGCAAGTTATCAGCGTTTTTTCTGAGTCTCGCTGAGAAATTCTTGACTCTGTAAATCTGCTCAGAAGCAAGATTTTGCTTCAAAACTGCGTTATATGGCAGAATCTTGCACCAAATACATCATATTTCGTGTTTTTAGAGTGCTATTTGCAGTTTTACAAACTTTGGAATAAGTCGAAATCACGCTTTTCCGTGCAGATTTTTACAATCAAAAAGTTTATATTCCAATTCAGGACCTCATAATATGTATGAATCTATCGACAAAAACATCATATTTCGTGTTTTCAGAGCGCTATCTGCAGTTATATGAAGTTTGAAATAAGTCAAAATTACCACATTCTGAGCAGTTTTAAAGTATCGCAAATCACATAAATCTATCCAATACAACATAATACGCATGAATCCGTCCTCAAATGCACAAAATTTTGCGTTTCCAGCGAGTTATCAGCGTTTTTTTCTGAGTCTCGCTGAGAAATTTTTGACTCTGTAGATCTGCTCAGAAGCAAGATTTTGCATCAAAAGTGCGTATTTGGCAGAATCTAGCACCAAATACATTATATTTTGTGTTTTTAGAGTGCTATTTGCAGTTTTACAAACTTTGGAATAAGTCGAAATCACGCTTTTCCGCGCAGATTTTCACATTCAAAAAGTTCATATTCCTATCCAAGACCTCATAATATGTATGAATCTATCGACGAGAACATCATATTTCGTGTTTTCAGAACGCTATCTGCAGTTATATGAAGTTTGAAATAAGTCAAAATTACCACATTCTGAGCAGTTTCAAAGTATCGCAAATCACATAAATCTATCCAATACAACATAATACGCATGAATCCGTCCTCAAATGCACAAAATTTTGCGTTTCCAGCGAGTTATCAGCGTTTTTTCTGAGTCTTGTTGAGAAATTTTTGACTCTGTAGATCTGCTCGGAAGCAAGATTTTGCTTCAAAAGTGCGTTATATGGCAGAATCTAGCACCAAATACATCATATTTCATGTTTTTAGAGTGCTATTTGCAGTTTTGCAAACTTTGGAATAAGTCAAAATCACGCTTTGCAGCGCAGATTTTTACAATCAAAAAGTTCATATTCCTATTCAGGGCCTTTTAATATTTATGAATCTATCGACAAAAACATCATATTTCGTGTCTTCAGAGCGCTATCTGCAGTTATATGAAGTTTGAAATAAGTCAAAATTACCACATTCTGAGCAGTTTCAAAGTATCGCAAATCACATAAATCTATCCAATACAACATATTACGCGTGAATCCGTCCTCGAATGCACAAAATTTTGCGTTTCCAGCGAGTTATCAGCGTTTTTTCTGAGTCTTGCTGAGAAATTTTTGACTCTGTAAATCTGCTCAGAAGCAAGATTTTGCTTCAAAAGTGCGTTATATGGCAGAATCTAGCACCAAATACATCATATTTTGTGTTTTTAGAGTGCTATTTGCAGTTTTACAAACTTTGGAGTGAGTTGGAATCACGCTTTTCCGCGCAGATTTTCACAATCAAAGAGTTCATATTCCCATTCAGGACCTCATAATATGTATAAATCTATCGACAAGAACATCATATTTCGTGTTTTCAGAGCGCTATCTGCAGTTATATGAAGTTTGAAATAAGTCAAAATTACCACATTCTGAGCAGTTCCAAAGCATCGCAAATCACATAAATCCATCCAATACAACATGATACGCATGAATCCGTCCTCAAATGCACTAAATTTTGCAATTCCAGCGAGTTATCAGAGTTTTTTCTGAGTCTCGTTGAGAAATTTTTGACACAGCAAATCTGCTCAGAAGCAAGATTTTGCGTCAAAAGTGCGTTATATGGCAGAATCTAGCACCAAATACTTCATATTTCGTGTTTTTAGAGTGCTATTCGCAGTTTTGCAAACTTTGGAATGAATCAAAATCACGCTATTCAGCGCAGATTTTCACAATCAAAAAGTTCATATTCCTATTCAGGGCCTCATAATATGTATGAATCTATCGACAAAAACATCATATTTTGTGTTTCCAGAGCGCTATCTGCAGTTATATGAAGTTTGAAATAAGTCAAAATTATCACATTCTGAGCAGTTTTAAAGTATCGCAAATCACATGAATCTATCCAATACAACATATTACGCATGAATCCGTCCTCAAATGCACAAAATTTTGCGTTTTCAGCGAGTTATCAGCGTTTTTTCTGAGTCTCGTTGAGAAATTTTTGACTCTGTAAATTTGCAAAGAAGCAAGATTTTGCTCAAAAAGTGCGATATATGGCAAAATCTAGCTCCAAATACATCATATTTTGTGTTTTTAGAGTGCTATTTGCAGTTTTACAAACTTTGGAATGAGTCGAAATCACGCTTTTCCGCGCAGACTTTCACATTTGAAAAGTTCATATTCCTATCCATGACCTCATAATATGTATGAATCTATCGACGAAAACATCATATTTCGTGTTTTCAGAGCGCTATCTGCAGTTATATGAAGTTTGAAATAAGTCAGATATACCACATTCTGAGCAGTTTCAGAGTATTGCAAATCACATAAATCTATCCAATACAACATAATACGCATGAATCCGTCCTCAAATGCACAAAATTTTTCGTTTCCAGCGAGTTATCAGCGTTTTTTCTGAGTCTTGTTGAGAAATTTTTGACCCTGTTTATCTGCTCAGAAGCAAGATTTTGCTTCAAAAGTGCGTTATATGGCAGAATCTAGCACCAAATACATCATATTCTGTGTTTTTAGAGTGCTATCTGCAGTTTTACAAACTTTGGAGTGAGTTGAAATCACGCTTTTCCGCGCAGATTTTCACGATCAAAAAGTTCATATTCCTATTCAGGACCTCATAATATGTATGAATCAATCGACAAAAACATCATATTTCGTGTTTTCAGAGCGCTATCTGCAGTTATATGAGGTTTGAAAAAAGTCAAAATTACCACATTCTGAGCAGTTCCAAAGCATCGCAAATCACATAAATCTATCCAATACAACATGATACGCATGAATCCGTCCCCAAATGCACAGAATTTTGCGTATCCAGCGAGTTATCAGCATTTATCTGAGTCTCGTTGAGAGATTTTTGACTCTGTAAATCTGCTCAGAAGCAAGATTTTGCTTCAAAGGTGCGTTATATGGCAGAATCTAGCACCAAATACATCATATTTCGTGATTCAAAGTGCTATTTGCAGTTTTACAAACTTTGGAATGAGTCGAAATCACGCTTTTCCGCGCAGATTTTCACAATCAGAAAGTTCATATTCCTATTCAGGACCTTATTATATATACGAATCTATCGACAGAAACATCATATTTTGTGTTTTCAGAGCGCTATCTGCAGTTATATGAAATTTGAAATAAGTCAAAGTTACCCTCATTCTGAGCAGTTTCAAAGTATCGCAAATCACATGAATCTATCCAATACAACATAATACGCATGAATCCGTCCTGAAATGCACAAAATTTTGCGTTTTCAGCTAGTTATCAGCGTTTTTTCTGAGTCTCGTTGAGAAATTTTTGACTCTGTAAATCTGCTCAGAAGCAAGATTTTGCTTCAAAAGTGCGTTATATGGCAGAATCTAGCACCAAATACATCATATTTTGTGTTTTTGAGTGCTATTTGCAGTTCTACAAACTCTGGAATGAGTCGAAATCACGCTTCTCCGCGCAGATTTCCACAATCAAAAAGTTCACATTCATTCAGGACCTCATAATATGTATGAATCTATCGACGAAAACAACATATTTCGTGTTCTCAGAGCGCTATCTGCAGTTATATGAAGTTTGAAATAAGTAAAAATTACCACATTCTGAGCAGTCTCAAAGTATCGCAAATCACATAAATCTATCCAATACAACATAATACGCATGAATCCGTCCTCAAATGCGAAAAATTTTGCGTTAACAGCGAGTTATCAGCGTTTTTTCTGAGTCTTGTTGAGAAATTTTTGACTCTGTAAATCTGCTCAGAAGCAAGATTCTGCTTCAAAAGTGCGTTATATGGCAGAATCAAGCCCCAAATACATCATGTTCCGTGTTTTTAGAGTGCTATTTGCAGTTTTACAAACTTTGGAATAAGTCGGAATCACGCTTCTCCGCGCAGTTTTACACAATCAAAAAGTTCATATTCCTATTCAGGACCTTATTATATGTTTGAATCTATCGACAAAAATATCATATTCCGTGTTTTCAGAGCGCTATCTGCAGTTATATGAAGTTTGAAATAAGTCAAAATTATCACATTCTGAGCAGTTTCAAAGTATCGCAAATCACATAAATCTATCCAATACAACATAATGCGCATGAATCCGTCCTCAAATGCACAAAATTTTGCGTTGTCAGCAAGTTATCAGCGTTTTTTCTGAGGCTCGTTAAGAGATTTTTGACTCTGTTAATCTGCTCAGAAGTAAGATTTTGCTTCAAAAGTGCGTTATATGGCAGAATCTAACACCAAATACATCATATTTCGTGATTTTAGAGTGCTTTTTGCAGTTTTACAAACTTTGGAATAAGTCGAAATCACGCTTCTCCGCGCAGATTTTCACAATCAAAAAGTTCATATTCCTATTCAGGACCTCATAATATGTATGAATCTATCGACAAAAACATCATATTCCGTGTTTTCAGAGCGCTATTTGCAGTTATATGAAGTTTAAAATAAGTCAAAATTACCACATTCTGAGCTGTTTCAAAGTATCGCAAATCACATGAATCTATCCAATGCAAAATAATACGCATGAATTCGTCCTCAAATGCACAAAATTTTGCGTTTCCAGCGAGTCATCAGCGTTTTTTCTGAGTCTCGTTGAGAAATTTTTGACTCTGTAAATCCGCTCAGAAGCATGATTTTGCTCCAAAAGTGCGTTATATGGCAGAATCTAGCACCAAATACATCATATTCCATGTTTCGAGAGTGCTATTTGCAGTTTCACAAACTTTGGAATAAGTGGAAATCACGCTACTCCGCGCAGATTTTCACAATCAAAAAGTTTATATTCCTATTCAGGACCTCATAATATGTATGAATCTATCGACAAAAACATCATATTTCGTGTTTTCAGAGCGCTATCTGCAGTTATATGAAGTTTGAAATAAGTCAAAATTACCACATTCTGAGGAGTCTCAAAGTATCGCAAATCACATAAATCTATCCAATACAACATAATACGCATGAATCCGTCCTCAAATGCACAAAATTTTGCGTTTCCAGCGAGTTATCAGCGTTTTTTCTGAGTCTCGTTGAGAATTTTCAGACACTGTAAATCTGCTCAGAAGCAAGATTTTGCTTCAAAAGTGCGTTATATGGCAGAATCTAGCACCAAATACATCATATTTCGTGTTGCTAGAGTGCTATTTGCAGTCTCACAATTTTGGAATAAGTCGGAATCACGCTTCTCCGCGCAGATTTTCACAATCAAAAAGATCATATTCCTAATCAGGACCTTATAATATGTATGAATCTATCGACAAAAACATCATATTCCGTGTTTTCTGAGCGCTATCTGCAGTTATATTAAGTTTGAAGTAAGTCAAAATCACCACATTCTGAGCAGTTTCAATGTATCGCAAATCACATCAATCTATCCAATACAAAATAATACGCATGGATCCGTCCTCAAATGCACAAAATTTTGAATTTCCAGCAAGTTATCAGCGTTTTTTCTGAGTCTCGTTGAGAGATTTTTGACTCTGTTCATCTGCTCAGAAGTAAGATTTTGCTTCAAAAGTGCGATATATGGCAGAATCTAGCACCAAATACATCATATTTCGTGATTTTAGAGAGCTATTTGCAGTTTTACAAACTTTGGAATAAGTCGAAATCAAGCTCCTCCGCCCAGATTTTCACAATCAAAAAGTTCATAATCCTATTCAGGACCTCATAATATGTATGAATCTATCGACAAAAACATCATATTTCGTGTTTTCAGAGCGCTATCTGCAGTTATATGAAGTTTGAAATAAGTCAAAATTACCACATTCTGAGCAGTCTCAAAGTATCGCAAATCACATAAATCTATCCAATATAACATAATACGCATGAATCCTTCCTCAAATGCACAAAATTTTGCGTTTCCAGCGAGTTATCAGCGTTTTTTTTGAGTCTCGTTGAGAGATTTTTGACTCTCTTAATCTGCTCAGAAGTAAGATTTTGCTTCAAAAGTGCGTTATATGGCAGAATCTAGCACCAAATACATCATATTTTGTGATTTTAGAGTGCTATTTGCAGTTCTACAAACTTTGGAATAAGTCGAAATCACGCTTCTCCGCGCAGATTTTCACAATCAAAATGTTCATATTCCTATTCAGGACCTCATAATATGTATGAATCTATCAACAAAAACATCATATTTCGTGTTCTTAGAGCGCTATCTGCAGTTATATGAAGTTTGAAATAAGTAAAAATTACCACATTCTGAGCAGTCTCAAAGTATCGCAAATCACATAAATCTATCCAATACAACATAATACGCATGAATCCGTCCTAAAATGCACAAAATTTTGCGTTTCCAGCGAGTAATCAGCGTTTCTTCTGATTCTCGTTGAGAAATTTTTGACTTTTTAAATCTGCTCAGAAGCAATATTTTGCTTCAAAAGTGCGTTATATGGCAGAATCTAGCACCAAATACATCATATTACGTGCTTTCAGAGTGCTATTTGCAGTTTTACAAACTTTTGAATAAATCGAGATCACGCTTTTACTCGCAGATTCTCACAATCAAAAAGTTCATATTCCTGTTCAGGACTTCATAATATGTATGAATCTATCGACAAAAACATCATATTTCGTGTTTTCAGAGCGCTACCTGCAGTTATATGGAGATTGAAATAAGTCAAAATTACCACATTCCAAGTAGTTTCAAAGTATTGCAAAACACATAAATCCATCCAATACAACATGATACGCCTGGATCCGTCCTAAAATGCACAAAATTTTGCTTTTCCAGCGATTATTCAGCGTTTTTTCTGAGTCTCGTTGAGAAATTTCTGACTCTGTAAATCTGCTCAGAAGCAATATTTTGCTTCAAAAGTGCGTTATATGACAGAATCTTGCACCAAATACATCATAATTCATGTTTTTGGAGTGCTATTTGCAGTTTTACAAACTTTGGAGTAAGTCGAAATCACGCTTCTCCGCGCAGATTTTCACAATCAAAAAGTTCATATTCCTATTCAGGACCTTATAATATGTATGGATCTATCGACAAAAACATCATATTCCGTGTTTTCAGAGCGCTATCTGCGGTTATATGAAGTTTGAAATAAGTCAAAATTACCACATTCTGAGCAGCTTCAAAGTATCGCAAATCACATAAATCTATCCAATACAACATAATACGCATGAATCCGTCCTCAAATGCACAAAATTTTGCGTTTCCAGCAAGTTATCAGCGTTTTTTCTGAGTCTCGTTGAGAAATTTTAGACTCTGTAAATCTGCTCAGAAGCAAGATTTTGCTTCAAAAGTGCGTTATATGGCAGAATCTAGCACCAAATACATCATATTTCGTGTTTCTAGAGTGCTATTTGAAGTCTTACAATTTTGAAATAAGTCGAAATCACGCTTCTCAGCGCTGATTTTCACAATCAAAAAGTTCATATTCCTATTCAGGACCTCATAATATGTATGAATCTATCGACAAAAACATCATATTTCGTGTTTTCAGAGCGCTATCTGCAGTAATATGAAGTTTGGAATAAGTCAAAATTACCACATTCTGAGCAGTTTCAAAGTATCGCAAATCACATAAATCTATCCAATACAACATAATACGCATGAATTCGTCCGCAAATGCACAAAATTTTGCGTTTCCAGCGAGTTATCAGCGTTTTTTCTTAGTCTCGTTGAGAAATTTTTGACTCTGTAAACCTGCTCAGAAGCAAGATTCTGCTTCAAAAGTGCGTTATATGGCAGAATCTAGCACCAAATACATCATATTTCGTGTTTTTAGAGTGCTATTTTCAATTTTACAAACTTTTGAATAAGTCGAAATCACGCTTTTCCGCGCAAATTTTTCACAATCAAAAAGTTCATATTCCTATTCAGGACCTCATATTATGTATGAATCTATCGACAAAAACATCATATTTCGTGTTTTCAGAGCGCTATCTGCAGTAATATGAAGTTTGGAATAAGTCAAAATTACCACATTCTGAGCAGTTTCAAAGTATCGCAAATCACATAAATCTATCCAATACAACATATTACGCATAAATCCGTCCTCAAATGCACAAAATTTTGCGTTTCCAGCGAGTTATCAGCGTTTTTTTTGAGTCTTGTTGAGAAATTTTTGACTCTGTAAATCTGCTCAGAAGCAAGATTTTGCTTCAAAAGTGCGTTATATGGCAGAATCAAGCCCCAAATACATCATATTCCGTGTTTTTAGAGTGCTTTTTGCAGTTTTACAAACTTTGGAATAAGTCAAAATTACCACATTCTGAGCAGTCTCAAAGTATCGCGAATCACATAAATCTATCCAATACAACATAATACGCATGAATCCGTCCTCAAATGCACAAAATTTTGCGTTTCCAGCGAGTTATCAGCGTTTTTTCTGAGTCTCGTTGAAAATTTTTAGACTCTGTAAATCTGCTCAGAAGCAAGATTTTGCTTCAAAAGTGCGTTATATGGCAGAACCTAGCACCAAATACATCATATTTTGTGTTGCTAGAGTGCTATTTGCAGTCTTACAATCTTTGGAATAAGTCGAAATCACGCTTCTCCGCGCAGATTTTCACAATCAAAAAGATCATATTCCTATTCAGGACCTTATAATATGTATGAATCTATCGACAAAAACATCATATTCCGTGTTTTCAGAGCGCTATCTGCAGTTAAATAAAGTTTGAAATAAGTCAAAATTACCACATTCTGAGCAGTTTCAAAGTATCGCAAATCACATAAATCTATCCAATACAACATAATACGCATAAATCCGTCCTCAAATGTACAAAATTTTGCGTTTTCATCGAGTTATCAGCGTTTTTTCTGAGTCTTGTTGAGAAATTTTTTGACTCTGTAAATCTGCTCAGAAGCAAGATTTTGCTCCAAAAGTGCGTTATATGGCAGAATCTAGCACCAAATACATCATATTTCGTGTTTTTTGAGTGCTATTTGCAGTTTCACAAACTTTGGAATAAGTCGAAATCACGCTTTTCCGCGCAGATTTTCACAATCAAAAAGTTCATATTCTCATACAGGACTTTATAATATGTATGGATCTATCGACAAAAACAAGATATTTTGAGTTTCCAGAGCGCTATCTGCAGTTATATGAAGTTTGAAATAAGTCAAAATTACCACATTCTGAGCAGTTTCAAAGTATCGCAAATCACATAAATCTATCCAGTACAACATATTACGCATGAATCCGTCTTAAAATGCACAAAATTTTGCGTTTCCAGCGAGTTATCAGCGTTTTTTGAGTCTCGTTGAGAAATTTTTGACTCTGTAAATCTGCTTAGAAGCAAGATTTTGCTTCAAAAGTGCGTTATATGGCAGAATCTAGCACCAAATACATCATATTTCGTGTTTCTAGAGTGCTATTCGCAGTTTTACAAACTTTGGAATAAGTCGAAATGACGCTTTTTCCGCGCAGATTTTCACAATCAAAAAGATCATATTCCTAATCAGGACCTTATAATATGTATGAATCTATCGACAAAAACATCATATTTCGTGTTTTCTGAGCGCTATCTGCAGTTATATGAAGTTTGAAGTAAGTCAAAATTACCACATTTTGAGCAGTTTCAATGTATCACAGATCACTTAAATCTATCCAATACAAAATAATACGCATGAATCCGTCCTCAAATGCACAAAATTTTGCGTTTCCAGCGAGTTATCAGCGTTTTTTCTGAGTCTCGTTGAGAAATTTTAGACTCTGTAAATCTGCTCAGAAGCAAGATTATGCTTCAAAAGTGCGTTATATGGCAGAATCTAGCCCCAAATACATCATATTCCGTGTTTTTAGAGTGCTATTTGCAGTTTCACAAACTTTGGAATGAGTCGGTATCACGCTTCTCCGCGTAGTTTTTCACAATCAAAAAGTTCATATTCTTATTCAAGACCTCATTATATGTATGAATCTATCGACAAAAACATCATATTTCGTGTTTTCAGAGCGCTATCTGCAGTTATATGAAGTTTGAAATAAGTCAAAATTACCACATTCTGAGCAGTTTCAAAGTATCGCAAATCTCATAAATCCATCCAATACAACATAATACGCATGAATCCGTCCTCAAATGCACAAAATTTTGCGTTTCCAGCAAGTTATCAGCGTTTTCTCTGAGTCTCGTTGAGAAATTTTTGACTCTGTAAATCTGCTCAGAAGCAAGATTTTGCTTCAAAAGTGCGTTATATGGCAAAATCTAGCACCAAATACATCATATTCCGCGTTTTTAGAGTGTTATTCGCAGTTTTACAAACTTTGGAATGAGTCGAAATCACACTTCTCCGCGCAGATTTCCACAATAAAAAAATTCATATTCCTAATCTGGACCTTATGATATGTATGAATCTATCGACAAAAATATCATATTTCGAGTTTTTTGAACGCTATCTGCAGTTATATGAAGTTTGGAATAAGTCAAAATTACCACATTCTGAGCAGTTTCAATGTATCGCAAATCACATAAATCCATCCAATACAAAATAATACGCATGAATCCGTCCTCAAGTGCACAAAATTTTGAGTTTCCAGCAAATTATCAGCGTTTTTTCTGAGTCTCGTTGAGAGATTTTTGACTCCGTTTATCTGCTCAGAAGTAAGATTTTGCTTCAAAAGTGCGTTATATGGCAGAATCTAGCACCAAATACATCATATTTAGTGATTTTAGAGTGCTATTTGCAGTTCTACAAACTCTGGAATAAGTCGAAATCACGCTTCTCCGCGCAGTTTTTCACAATCAAAAAGTTCATATTCCTGTTCAGGACCTCATTATATGTATGAATCTATCGACAAAAACATCATATTCCGTGTTTTCAGAGCGCTATCTGCAGTTATATGAAGTTTGAAATAAGTCAGAATCACAACATTCTGAGCAGTCTCAAAGTATCGCAAATCACATAAATCTATCCAATACAACATAATACGCATGAATCCGTCCTAAAATGCACAAAATTTCGCGTTTCCAGCAAGTTATCAGCGTTTTCTCTGAGTCTCGTTGAGAAATTTTTGACTCTGTTAATCTGCTCAGAAGCAAGATTTTGCTTAAAAAGTGCGATATATGGCAGAATCTAGCACCAAATACATCATATTTTGTGTTTTTAGAGTGCTATTTGCAGTTTTACAAACCTTTTAATAAGTCAAAATCACGCTTTTGCGCGCAGATTTTCACAATCAAAAAGTTCATATTCCTATCCAGGACCTCATAATATGTATGAATCTATCGACGAAAACATCATATTTTGCGTTTTCAGAGCGCTATCTGCAGTTATATGGAGTTTGAAATAAGTCAAAATTACCACATTCTGAGCAGTTTCAAAGTATCGCAAATCACATAAATCTATCTAATATAACATAATACGCTTGAATCCGTCCTCAAATGCACAAAATTTTGTGTTTCCAGTGAGTTATCAGCGTTTTTTCTGTCTTGTTGAGAAATTTTTGACTCTGTTAATCTGCTCAGAAGCAAGATTATGCTTCAAAAGTGCGTTATATGGCAGAATCTAGCACCAAATACATCATATTCCGTGTTTTTAGAGTGCTATTTGCAGCTTTACAAACTTTGGAATAAGTCGAAATCACGCTTTTCAGCGCAGATTTTCACAATCAAAAAGTTCATATTCCCATTCAGGACCTCATAATATGTATGGATCTTTCGATAAAAACATCATATCTTGTGTTTTCAGAGCGCTATCTGCAGTTTATTGGAGTTAGAAATGAGTCAAAATTACCTTATTCTGAGCAGTTTCAAAGTATCGCAAATCACATAAATCTATCCAATACAACATAATACGCATGAATCCGTCCCTCAATGCACAAAATTTTGCGTTTCCGGCAAGTTATCAGCGTTTTTTCTGAGTCTCGATGAGAAATTTTTGACTCTGTAAATCTGCTCAGAAGCAAGATTTGTCTCCAGAAGTGCGTTATATGGCAGAATCTAGCACCAAATACATCATATTTTGTGTTTTAAGAGTGCTATTTGCAGTTTTACAAACTCTGGAATAAGTCGAAATCACGCTTTTCCGCGCAGATTTTCACGATCAAAAAGTTCATATTCCTATTCAGGACCTCATAATTTGTATGAATCTATCGACAAGAACATCATATTTAGAGTTATCAGAGCGCTATCTGCAGTTATATGAAGTTTGAAATAAGTCAGAATTACCACTTTCCGAGCAGTTTCAAAGTATCGCAAATCACAAAAATCTATCCAATACAACATATTACGCATGAATCCGTCCTTAAATGCACAAAATTTTGCGTTTCCAGCGAGTTATCAGCGTTTTTTCTAAGTCTCATTGAGAAATTTTTGACTCTGTAAATCTGCTCAGAAGCAAGATTTTGCTTGAAAAGTGCGATATATGGCAGAATCTAGCACCAAATACATCATATTTTGTGTTTTTAGAGTGCTATTTGCTGTTCTACAAACTTTGGAATAAGTCGAAATCACGCTTTTCAGCGCAGATTTTCACGATCAAAAAGTTCATATTCCTATTCAGGACCTCATAATATGTATGGATCTTTCGATAAAAACATCATATCTCGTGTTTTCAGAGCGCTATCTGCAGTTATATGGAGTTAGAAATGAGTCAGAATTACCTCATTCTGAGCAGTTTCAAAGTATCGCAAGTCACATAAATCTATCCAATACAACATAATACGCATGAATCCGTCCTCAAATGCACAAAATTTTGCGTTTCCAGCGAGTTATCAGCGTTTTTTCTGAGTGTTGATGAGAAATTTTTGACTCTGTACATCTGCTCAGAAGCAAGATTTTTCTTCAAAAGTGCGTTATATGGCAGAATCTAGCACCAAGTACAACATATCTTGTGTTTTCAGAGTGCTATTCGCAGTTTCACAAACTTTGGGATAACTCGAAATCTCGCTTTTCCGCGCAAATTTTCACGATCAAAAACATCACATTCCTATTCAGGACCTCATAATATGTATGAATTTATCGACAAAAACATCGTATCTCGTGTTTTCAGAGCGCTATCTGCAGTTATATGAAGTTTGAAATAAGTCAAAATTACCACATTCTGAGCAGTTTCAAAGTATCGCAAATTACATAAATCTATCCAATACAACATAATACGCATGAATCCGTCCTCAAATGCACAAAATTTTGCGTTTCCAGCGAGTTATCAGTGTTTTTTCTGAGTCTCGTTAAGAAATTTTTGACTCTGTAAATCTGCACAGAATTAGGATTTTGCTTCAAAAGTGCGTTATGTGGCAGTATCTAGCACCAAATACATCATATTTCGTGTTTTTAGAGTGCTATTCGCAGTCTTAAAAACTTTGGAATAAGTCGAAATTACGGTTTTCCGCGCAGATTTTTACAATCAAAAAGTTCATATTTCTATTCAGGACCTCATGATATGTATGAATCTATCGACAAAAACATCATATTCTGTGTCTTCAGAGCGCTATCCGCAGTTATATGAAGTTTGAAATAAGTCAAAATTACCACATTCTGAGCAGTTTCAAAATATCGCAATTCACATAAATCTATCCAATACAACATAATACGCATGAATCCGTCTTCAAATGCACAAAATTTTGCGTTTCCAGCGAGTTATCAGCGTTTTTTCTGAGTCTCGTTGAGAGATTTTGGTCTCTGTAAATCTGCTCAGAAGCAAGATTTTGCTTCAAATGTGCGTTATATGGAAGAATCTAGCACCAAATACATCATATTTCGTGTTTTTAGAGTGCTATTTGCAGCTTTACAAACTCTGAAATAAGTCGAAATCACGCTCTCCCGCGCAGATTTTCACAATCAAAAAGTTCATATTCCTATTCAGGACCTCATAATATGTACGAATCTATCGACAAAAACATCATATTTCGTGTTTTCGGAGCGCTATCTGCAGTTATATGAA